>JBCAUA010359934.1:0-18656 GCA_038406235.1 Peronia verruculata | reverse complement strand
AAGAGGTGGGGGGGGGGGGACAGAGATAAGAGGGAGTGGCTGGACTAATTTTGCAAATATCTTTACAGATAATAGTCATTTACGAGATTAAATTCAAGGCTAAATCTATAGCTCCTGCTCACCAGCCCTGCCACTGATCGGTAGCTCAAGCCTGTGTGATCAAATGATTGGTTCAGTAAATTCTCCATTCTGAACTTACAACATAAACATGCGGTTTGGATCCATGTTTGTGTTTATCATGAGAGAATTTGAGTCATACAACCCATGCAGGAATTTCCTGATCTATGGGTTGATTTATATAGCCTATCCTATCCTCAACCAAAAACAGAACACTTCTCACCATGTTCTGATCACAATGATGCTATTCCTAATTCTTCATTCTAAGACAGAACACACTATAATGACTATGTTTTACACTGGACAGTCACTGGTAAAATACCATATTCAGTCCCCTAATGATCTAAAGCATAACATGTCTAACATACTTAATAACTGGAAAAGCACTGTCAATGTGAAAAGCTTGCAGTTAACAGTGATGGTAATTGCTACAGTTTATAATCACAAACAGAACATTTCCTCATCTTGTTAATTTTACAAACACGGCAATGCTATGTTTTACAATTCAAAACAGAACACTTTTTCACAATGTTGCAATCACAGAGATGCCATGTCCTGCAATCCCAAACATAACACATGGTAAAAGTCTGTGGTCAGATACCTTGCCATGACATCCTAGTCCCTAACAAGCAAAAACAGCACACTTTTCTCCATGTTTGTACCTAAATAATTATTGTAATGTAATGATGTCCAAACTTTGTGAAATAAAAGTGATCAGGAATATTATCAACCATGCTTATGTGAGCACAAGCATATCATAATCAAGTCCTTCACATAGGCACAAAAACAAAGAAAACTGTACATTCTGAATGAGAACAATTCGTATGAGCTACATTGAACAGGTGTGTTACAATGTGCCAAGAGGTACGACTACAAGTACAACAAACAAGTGAGCCATTTAGTGATATAAATGTGCACGTAGCTTTGTTACACTATAGGAAATACAGTGAACAGGGTATTGCATGTGCAATACCTTCACTACAATGTCAATTTCACCCTACACTACACACCGGCAGTCCCTCTTTAGTGCAACTTGTTACGTCCAGCAAGCTTGTTTGACTGGAGCCTTAACAAAATTTACATTTTTTCTTCAGTGAGCTGGCCTGGTACTTTGTACACTAATGTACACCCAGGCTACACCTCATTTAAGAATTGAAATGAGTCGCAGTTTTGGTAGTTTAAAGGTTTATATTATCATAGCTGCACAAAAAAGACAAACGCATAAAGTACCAGCATTATAAAACTACAGTGAAACAGCAATGAGAGACCTACGGCACTAAGTAAAATACATGTCAGACAAAAAAAAAAAAGCTCAAACAGTTACCGCAGCAGCTGCCTGTGCGTTGCGAAACGAGCGATACATTTATCTGGCAAATACGGAAGTGGTAGAGAAGAAGAGCGATGTCATCCAGCAAAACAGTCCACCAGTAATTTGTTTTGGATACCGTATTTGTTTATTTCATAACAATAAATCATACATAATGTCTATATGGTTCAGAACAGCCCAAGGAAATGATAAACGGATGCGCGCGTCAGTCCAATTTGAACAAAATTAATCTGACGCGGTTTGCCATAATGAGAGAGTTTGTTGTGTATGGATACGGCGCCATGACACCGGAAAAGGTGCCGAATTGATGCTTTCGTTGTTGTTGTTTGAAATGAGTGGATATGGCGCATAATAAAAATACAAACTGAATTGACAGAAAACTGTGGTTCAAAACTTATCATTTCACTCACGGGGATGCTATAGTGATCCGTAGAAAGATAGTGTGAGAGCACTTCTTGACATTATCTCTGAAAACAATTTGTTAGTGAAATTCTTTAACAATATATAGATCTATATATATATATATACAGTATTTGGCACCATATACAGTCTACAGTAGACTATAAGGCCTACAAGTGCACATAACCCTCCACAAAAAAAGCTGCTTTATTTCCATTATAATTCCTATGTAAGGATATCGTTTTTTAAATTCACAGAAGAACTAAATGTTTCAGCTTCAGTTTATCTCTCAGGCTTCATCTCAAACGAATATGCAGAACTCTTTTCATTGTCATTGCATCACAAAACTCTGCAGCATTTATTCAAGAAACTGTCTCTCAAGTTCACATTGGGAATTAGCCCATCCAATGTCTTGCCTTCTGTCCTTCCAGCACTAGGGCCAGATGGATATGCCCAATTCACTTAGAAGGCTGATGTTTCATCATTGAAGAACAAAAATGTACACAATTCTATACTATAAATCTGCAACAAAACCCACTATAGGCTTTTAGACTCAAAAACTGCTAAATGGATCCATATGAAATTTGGCACACAACATAAAGTATAAAGATCTGTGTTTCTACGTACACAAACCCGAAAAAAAAGCTTATTATTTTTGACGTTATTATAACAGTGCGACAGTAATTAAATGATAAACTCACAAGGGTGATTGATCAGAATTGTACTTTCGACAGTATGATATGTTCAAAACATGTTTTCTTTGAGTGACGCTCATATTTAATCAACGAAAATATCAACATCAAGGTGCGCATGCTTGCCATACACTTTAAGTCGCAGGGCTATAATTACAGTATGTCCCACGGAGGCTATGGGTTCTCTCCTAGTATTTATTATAGAATATAGACCTAGTCATAGTTATTAATTCTTTAACTTAGCAACAGTTGTGATGATACCATGATGCCAAGCTGCACATCAATCTCTTCAACTTCTGACAGTGCAGATTACGACATCAACATCAACTATATCAGTTATAATTTATGTGCTGTTTCGCATATTTCGAAGTGCACGGTGGTAGAGCTCCACTCCTGGAATTGTCAGTCAAAAAGAAAAAAAAAAGAACTCAAAGATGTGAAAAATTTGCAGCTTCCATTGAATCTCCTGTAGCCATTCTACATTTCAAGGAATTCCAATTTTTTTCTCAATTTTGTTACGACATGATTAACTGACACAATTTTGTAAGTCTGGGAATTCAATTTGAGTTAAATTCTATAAGAATCCTATTCACAAGAGAGTGCAAGAGAGAGAGAGAGAGAGTGCTGTAGAAAATACTTGAGCAAATGTTTTACAGATAAATGATTTATCCATCTGATTCTTTGAAGTCAGTGAAATGATCTCACACAAGTGTCCCACATTTTGTAAGTTCTCAAGGCTTCAATTAGGGAAAAATAATCTTGGTCTTACTGTGTGTGTCTAATGATGAAATTATTGGAAAGGGAATTTTTAATATTACTTCAGTCTGTGGTTTGCAGCTCATATTATTTTAAAAGAAAAACACACAGACACCACCAAGCCATGAAGTGGTTATCGAGGAGCTGCTGCTAACATTGTTTCTACTTCTAACACTATCAGACCAAGGCATTTATCTATCAGACAGATCTGACAACCAAATGACAAACTAAACAATAGTTACAAAAGGAAAGAATATTGTGGAAATCAAGATACACAATATGACCAGGTGCTACAAACAGCCTCTAATTCACTTCATTCTGATAACATGCATACAGAGATAATATCAAAACACCTCAGACATACTCAATGATAACAAATTCTGCAGATGTTTTCTCTCCCAACTTTATTTCAGATCACCATTTGGGAATAAACTATATTTCATTCATGTAAAAACTTCAGAAAAATCAAATGCTAATCTTTGTATTGTGCACACCACCACTCCATTTAGGACTTCAGTAAAAACTAAACACATTTTTATAATTTTGAATGAATCATGCAAAGCGGCTTCTATAAACAACAAAACAAAGGACTTAATTCATTGAGTCTGGAGGAGGCAGGGATTAAACCTAATTAAACCTTTAACATGCCTCTAATAACTCTAAATTGCTATACTCTAGCACTATCATTACATGTAAAATAACATTGTGGTATAAAGCAAAATAGTTTGCTATGTTTCAAATCATTCCCTGATCTTTCTTCATCTAAAATATGTCGCAACCCTATTTCTGTTTGTCCCCAAATCACATAAAATATGTATCTGCATATGTAAAGACATGTACATGTACAACATTATCAAACAAGCTGGAACTGAAAATCAAGCAAACTTTCATTTGAAAGCCCATAGAATAGAAATGTTATGGATGGTTTCAATAGTACAGAATTGAAAAACTTCAATTCTGCTGTCAACGTTCTCCTACAGTTTTCCACATTTCTGTGTACTCCTACCCTCACTCCACAGATCAACTGAGGATCTTTGAGGTTACAGTTGACAAATCATACATAACAAAAATAAAAAGGTACAACTTGTATGAGGAAATCATATATACATGTAGTTTTATACACGAAGTTCAAATGGCATACTGTGATAGGGAAAATGTCTTTATTTCTCCCACATGGAAATGAAAAAGTTCTTATCATTTAAAAAAAAAAAAATTAATATCTCTAATCCCGTTCGACTTAAAAATTTACATAATGAATTGGCCACCCTCTTGCACAAGAATATGGAAAAATAGGTACATGTAACTTAATTTTGTTTTATCTAAGACAGAGCTCTCAGACTATCTTCAAGTCAGTTTCTTTTTTTCGTCATACTTCATGTTTAACTGACTGGCTCAGTGATGAATAAGAGAAAATATAACACAGAATGTGGAGTAAGTTGTGACTGATGAAAAATATGGTACGTTTCACGGGAAATCAACAATTTGAATTCTCATTGCATGCAAGTTTCATCTGAGCGTAAACTATTTTTCTAGACAGTAGTCTACGAATTATTTCACGTTCCCTGTTTATTATTATTTTTTCTTTTAAGAAAAAAAATCCATTTCAACAGTATGATCTAAGTCGCCAAATACCTACTTATTTTGTTTTTGTGTTCATATTTTAGACTACAACTTTCTGTAAAACAGTTAAAAACAAACTTGACAGTTTCACACACTAATGACATAACAATATGCAGTCAAATGAAAGTACAAACCTAACAAGAGTAAAAGAAATTGTATGTCAAATTATTTGACAACGCGTGCTGTTTTATCTAAGTAGTAAATCTACAACAGGAATGCACATCTATGGAATATATATATATATATATAAGCTGTCTGGTCAATACCTTAACAATGTTTATTGACGATGTTTCACATCAATCCACTTGTCCCAGAAGAATTCAAGAAAAATAAAGAACAATGATTGGAAAGGAAGATATCATGTGAGAACTATTATATCTCAAGCAAAATGGATATCTACATGCATTTCATGGAATTGTTGAACAAGAACTATGAACAAGGATGCAGTTACATTCACATTGGTGTAAATAGTAAAATGAAATTAGTCTGCAAACCAGAACATTAAAAGACTTATTTATTTATTTTTCAAATTTCTTTTTACCCTTGAGGGTAAAAATTACAGGAAAGAGGAAGGAAGGGGGGCGGCAAGATGGAAAGGGATTATAGATGAGATAATTTCACCACTGACATATGTTTTCAAAGGGGAAATTAAATCAAGCTGTTTTATCATTTTACAAGTTGCAGTTGTTACAGCTAGGGGGCATAAACTGGAAATAAGAATGTTGAAATACCAGTACTGCAGTCTTTCCATTCTTCAAATCACACACAGTGCCTTCTCTAGGTTTTTTTTTTTAATCTGTGAAATTTCACTTATTTCTCAGGCGTACAGACAGAGAGAAAATCTACATAACTACAGACCAGGTGCTGAAATTTTTCACCCAGCCATCTCAGAAACATGTGAAATAATACATTTTCATTAAGACTGGGTTTTGGAGTTAATTTGATATTTGTTGTTGTTCTTGTTTTCTGCTCCAGCAAAGGAGAGATCAGAACTAATTAATGACAATGTTTCAAATGTTTTACATCTCATTATGATGCTGTTTAATCTTTGTGGATGACTTTATTATCTTATCAAGAGTTGTGCTAATCACCCACTGTTTAGTGTGACTGCATCTACGGACAATGATATATTCGGCAACTGTCATTGATAAGGAGTATGAAGACAAACCCAGGTCTTACGTGCCACCATTTTTGGTAGAACACAAGACTCACAGACATGAATATAACAGAATAACAGCCACACAATTTCTAGAAAGACAAATACCTCACTAGATCATTGTCTGGTAGTGGTTTATCTTCTATACTGCTTTTTGCACATTTTTCCATACTGAAATACAAATTAATCTTTCCATTTAGCTTTTCCGATTTTCTGTCTTTCTCCAGCAATATAGGGCCTACTAGAATAACAGTTTGCTCATTTTCCACCACTTGGCTGAATAGGTCAGAATCCTTTTACTGTTACTCGTTAAATCAAACATACTTTTTTGCATTCCTTATGAAGCACTAGCCAAAATTTGACATTTCTCTCAAAAAACTTCTGTATACAGCTAAAATACTAAAACCTCTGCATTTGTTCCACTGAGTAAGCTCTGATTTCTCTATAGGTTGTCAAAGGTGAAAACCTAAAACATCTGCACAGCAAAAATGATAGCAAAATGACATATCCTGCAGCTTTACAGAGGTACAGAATTCAGCTAGTTCTTGAGATCAGTATGAATGCATTACCATCATGCATTTTGTTTGTGAAGAAAGTGAAAGAACATTGACAAATGGAACCATCATGCTATGCACATTCATATTTAAGTAACATATTATGAAGTACAATAGTAAGTCTTCTAAGGCACATTCTGACCATCCACTGAAAGAAGGCACAAAACTATAAACACTAGCATGTTAAAATCAAATAATCTTTCTTTGAGTCTAGTAATCTAACCATGTCCAAACAAAGCAGGCTATGCCATATAGTAATTATTTTGGCACTACAGCAAGAACAAAAATTAACATTGTGAAAACACAAATCTTGCATATTCCTAGCTCACACACAAAAGTTACATAATATTGTTCACACTGTAAGTTAGATCTACAATGGCAAGGCATTGCATAAATGATTCACTCCAGATCTGAAATCTCAAAAATTCAAAACAATATGTTGAATTTATATTAATCAATATAATCACTGTATGTCAAGAACAGCACAATTAACACTTTTTATTCAGAATTTTAATATTATCAAACATCTCTACTAATATTATGTCTTTTAATTCTTAATTAGAAGAGAAAAGTTTAAAGTTTCCCTTTCCCTACATTTCTGATACATCTAAACAAATCCATAGAATTTGTGCAATCACAGAGTTTAAAAATTGCCCACATAACATTTGTTGCTTCCGATATGCTTATATGGCAACACATTAACATCACCCAGAACAGACAGAAAATGACTAATCATTTGTGTCATCACATAAGTATCACCAGGAATTTCATTTTTTTTTTTAAGAAACTTACAAGACCTGTGCTCTGTCAAGTCATAACAAGAGCGTTCACGGGTCCTGTAATTAAGTCATGGTTTTTAAAATCATTCGGGTAGTAGGATTAGCAGTGATGCATATAAAGGATGCCCTTTCATATGTACAATATGAAGTAAAACTAAGCATCCACCTCATAATAACATCAAAAATCTTCATGATTGTCTTCCCCATTCAGAAGTATCACTTCCAGTTGAAGATGATTTCATCTGATTTTGTAAAGTGGTGAGTCAGTAGTCACCCTCATCAGAAGAGTCATCTTCCTCCAAAGTTTGAGCTCTTTCATCAAACAGGTTCTTCGCATACTTGATCTCTTGTGCCACCTGCCAATGGTTTGAAAGACAGAACACAATATGTATGAATTTCATAACAAAGATCAAGGTGAGAAATGTCAAGACTGACATAGTTACAAGGTCTTTCACCTAAGAAATGGTTATCTCATGAAAAATCTGTAATTTCAGTAATGAAAAGCACTGTTGAAACAGGAGAGGACAGCCAATGCAAGCAGTTACCATGCTGAAATCAACACAATGGAATACAGACGGATTCAATCATCTGACAGATAAAAAAAAACTGCTGTGGCAGTAATATCTCATTTCAAAAACTCATGCTAACTCACAGATTGTGTCACAGTTCCTTGTTAAATATTGGAAGAGGATATTTCAGTCTGAAAACAACATCAATCTCCTTCATGCATGAAATCTTACTTGAAGTAAAAAAAAAAATAATAATAATAATAATAAAAAAATTCCGAAAAACACAATTTTGAAAAATTCATCAAATAAAAAGAACTTGCTCAATTGTTTTGTTGTTGTTGTTGTTGTTGTGTAAATGAGTATATTTGAAACCATAATGTGTGAAAGTTCCATGTTGTTGTCTAAAATACTTTTCGCTGCAAGCATACCAAAGAGACCAGGCTGTTCTGAATGTTGAGCTGTAAACTGGCAGGCACAGACAAGTTAAAGCAACATAAAAAGGTAAGTGCAGAAGAATGGACAAAACTAAATTGCAGGCGGTCCACATCTACCTTGATAATGATCCCCGTGAACTTATATGAAGCCATTATAAATTTACATCCTCGAGGTTTAAAATGATGAAAAGAGAAAGTCTTGTTCACATCTGACAGACTAATGATAAACAATTTACTGACATGAGGTCCTGCTCATTGCTACTTCAGCTGATGCAAATGTTAGCTACTATCAAATGCATGTAAGCTTAAATGGACATAAAACCTTAACTGGAATTTGCTAATTTCAATACCCATGTTATGGCTCAATTAACAAAAGAACAACTCAGTGTTATGAAAATAATGTCATACAAATAACAACAAATTACCTTTTTGGCAATGGTTTCTTTATCACAGCGCACACGAGGTTTGTTGAGGCTGGTACTGGTAACATCTGAACTGGAGTTGGTTTTACGTGTAAGTTCCACGTAATACTTTCCATCTGATAAAAAAAAAACAAAAAACCTTAAAATAATTTCAACACATGATTTATAAATATGGTCATTTTGTAATGTAAGACATAAAGAATAAAATTCCTTGTATTATGAACGTAGGGCATGTTCATGAGAAAAGGAGTCAATGTATTACCATTCACTATAAGCAGTTGCGGTATACTTATGCCTTTCAACCTCCTACTGGGAGATATTTCAGCAAGCAGCTGTATATCACTAATCATTTTATTCATATTACTAATCATAATGCGCACAACTTACTTAACTCTTTAAGACCGGAATTTTTTACGTTCTGCCGGAGTTTTTTTCTTTTTGCAGAGGTGCAGAACAGGGTATGTTAAAAAAGAAAGCGTGTAAAGCTTGTTCATAAAACATGTAAGTGTTATACATCAAATTCAAGGTGAATGAATGAAGAATACAATGCACATGATATAAACAGCGAAGAACCCAAAAATGTTAGCGTTTAGTAAGTTTGAAATTTCTTTTTCTTAGTTTACTTATCATCAGAATCACTCAGATCAAATCTAGATCTAGAATCTAGATGTAGATCTAGATCTAGTTAAATGTCACTATCAATATCTGATTCACTATCTGAATCACTTTTTTGAATGGTTTGGAAGAATTTCATTGCTTCTTGGCTTAAAAACCAATGTGGCGGCCCCATTAGGCCCAGACTGTTGACTTGCTTAGCTTATGACAACGGGTTTCTAGCCCTGAACTACAACACAACTATCGCAAACTTCTCGAAATACGAAAACAAAACGAAACTAACATCAAAGAATGTTGACCCGGATGTGAACATGTTAATTTAAATAGCTATAGCAAAACTCAAACCAAGAAAACCGACGAAACAAGTGGGAAATTGGATCTGCGTTGTGTGCGTACTGCCGGCGTTGAGTCGCTTCAGCACCCACGCAGCCTGCGTAACGCCGGTCTTAAAGAGTTAAACCAACTATGCATTTTAAAAATTGTTTTGGGTCCTATGCTTTCTTTTGACAAAACCTTACAAAAATGTTATCATCCTTTGGTGATACACACATAAGTGTGACTGAATATAAATTTCAAAATATTTATCTCTAAACACTTGAGGGCAGTTTTACACATATATAGCCTTTTATTTCTTTGTTCTTTTATTTTTTCATAAATACTTGAATACTGGTACACATTCATTTGAATGAACATCCAAAGAAAGAGCAGTAAAGAAAGAATTCTATGTCTGGCAAAACCTCAGAATGGGACATGCCAAGACTACAGTAGGAAAAGGTTTGTTCAACTTTAGAAAGCAAAGTAAATGATACAGAAATTCATTACTTGAGATATCTAAAGCTTATTCTCTCTGCTTGAATTCCCATTCTTTTCCAGAATTATTTTTTCCTTTCATACCTTAGTTTTACCACGTCCAACAGTAACTTATCAAGATTGTTTTTTCCTCCTTTTTTTCCCCCCTCTTGTCTAGTAGCTTCTTTACATTTTGCAAATAATGATTTCCATAACTGCTTGGGATATCAAAGCACTGGTGGGAATACTTGCCCTGACAACTTCTTCCGTTTCTACCAGTCTCTAATTTGCGTAAGGTTGTGCAAAGCTAACTTCCATTCATTTTCTGACAAATCAACTCTTCTGCAATCCTCTTCTTTAAGTACAGTCTAATATAATTATATAGGAAGGTAAATTTGCTTATCACATCCAAGCATCTCTCCCATCTACCTGCTTTGACACTTGTGCAATTGAGGATGTCCGAGTGACTGATGTTCAGAACAATATTGCTCATAGTTGCCCTGCGGTTGTTCAGGAAAAACACCTGCCTGCTGGAGATCAGGGCATGCATGTTTCCTTCATTGCCAGAGTCAATCGTCAACTGTTCCATGGCCACCATGCTAAAAAAATGGTAAATGAAGTAGTGCTAGGATATATGTGACACAGTAAAATAAGGAGGGTATAAGACAAAATTAGAAGATAATTTGGGATGTTCAAAAGAGGTAGGCAGAACAAAAGATAGACCAACAACAGCCAGGAAGGGACAAAGAAAGTGTGGAGACCTAAGCCTTAGCCCCCAGCCATGACAGATAGAGACTGTACACCTCCTCAGGATGTACCCAAAAATTCTAGATGGATATACAGGCCAGGAAGAAAACAAGATGAAAAGGCTGGGCAAAAAGAACAAAGAGTAGGGCAGGATAGTAGAGGCAATATGGGTTGATTTCAGAAAAACAAAAAACGCGCAAAAAAAAAAGAGCAGGATGACAGTACAAATTCAGAGAGAAAAATTATCACAAGACAGGAAAAAAAACCCAAAAGAATGGGTATGACAAGAAAAGAAAGATATGGACAAATATTGATGAATGTTGACCTGTCCAAATCTTTGGGATATTACATTTAAATACACTATAATAGAATATGTGGTATTTAGAAACCTGGGCTTCAAACTATTTCAAACTGGACCTTATGAAATATTGAGATGGCCAACTTGTGTAAGATGTTGTAAACTGATTGACTCAAAACTTGGATTAGGCAAAGTTTTTGGCACATTTTTTGATTAATAACATTTTGACTTTCTTTGTCTCTGAAATTTGAATGATGTATTGGAAGCACTAAAATAACTCAATCGACAAATCAACGTTCTCTGAAACAGGCAATCTGCTTATGATTGTGACGATATGTCATGATGACTTACTGTTCTGAAAAGTCCTGTCCATTGAGATCATACAGAACTGTTTGGGATTCGGCCTGAGCCCGGCTGTACAGGGGCAGTAACCCGCCAGCTCCCTGGGTACAGCGTGGCCCTCGCATTCTGCCTGGTCCTCGGTGGGATGTACGTGTGCTGCTATCACGCAGAGCATTGGCCAGGCCTGAGGTCAGGTCAAGGACTCCAGAGACTGGTTTGGTAACTGTCCCAATGAAGCCTTTTCCCACTCCCTTGATCAAGCCCTGAGAAAAATGAGACCAGTTATTCCAATTACAAGAGATGTTTCAAAATCTCTAGTGTGTTAACATGTCCTGAGAGTCTGGAACAAAAAGACTAGACAGTGTATCAAAATTTGTATTCAAACATAATTTCTTTGGAAAATAACACAAAGAAATTTACGACTTACTTCCCCTAATCTTTCAGCTCATCTCTTTTCTTTACATCCAAAGCCATCTAGGAAAATACTGCATTCACTATGACAGCAAAGCATCAACTTATCTTTCTTCACTGTGGGACAATATCAAGTGCAAATAAGCAAAAAATTATCATATCTTTTTCATCCAGGGGGCAATGTCGAGTGCAAAATAAGACAAAAATATTATTTACCTTTTCTTATAATGGGCAGTACCTAGTGCAAAAAAAATTCAGGTCCTATCACATCTTTGGGGGGGGGGAAGGCAGAGTGGTACAAAGTTAGTGGACAATCATATTTAATTTTTTTTCGTTATCAGGGGAAATGATAAATGCAAAAACAAGCACTAAGGTACTCACCCCAAAGCCTTCATTCTGAGCTCCAGAAATGCTCTGACTGACAATGCTGGTCACCCCTCCCAACAGGCCATGTCCAAATCCTTTGACCCCTGCCATCAGATAGTCACTGCTGCTGCCTGAGGCCACATTACGCAGAGCTTCACGACGAAGGTTATGGTCTTCGTCAAGGCCTACAGTGCTGATGCCATCAGACAAGGAGCTCACCACCTGGAAAATCACCGGCCAGAGAAAGAAAAACTTTGAACTAGGATAAGAAGAACAACATCTACCACACAAGTCACACTTATGCACATAACCAATAAAACTAGACTGCTGTAGTTTCCATGATATACTTCCAATCTGAGAAAAACATGGTGATTTACTGCATGGCAATCAATTTAATGACCACGGAAAATACTGAGATTGTCCTAATCCAGCCTATTTTCTAAGCATTAAAGCATTAAAGAATTCAAGAAATAGTGGCTGATAAATGTCAGGCATGCCAACAGACATGATTTAAAGGCAGACTAAGCATTTTGAGAAACTGAAAGTGAAAGCCTGTAAAGTAATTTTAACATTCCACCTGCACTAGAGAGAATACAAATACAAATACGAATAGTTTGTCCATAAAGAAATACATTTCGACCAGTGCAGAAAACAACTGAAACAAGAAATATATGAAGAATACACATCACAAAGATAAATTAACAATTTCCATATACCTAATCCAGCTATTAGAGATATCCATTGGATATTTCAGTAATGCAGTCACAGAAGGTAAGAAAGCATTTTCCTTTCAATTCTAGTTACAGATTTTAAATGCGAGTCCATTTTCTGATAGTCCATGTAACCTGCAACTCAGAGAATACTAACTTCATCAACAACTTATGTCTGCATCTGACCATACATCTCTGCTTCTCATCCATACTCATTTTGTCTGAGTCACAACACAAGTGTCCAATTAATTTTCAGTACTTTTGAGAAAACTCAATAAACCTATTTTGTGAAGAAGGTTTGTTTCCTGAGGACATAAGCTTTAGAATGGTTTTACCATAAATGTGCAGCCACATGCATGGCACAGAGGAGTTAACTCAAACATGATGCTATGGACATGAGCCTTCATTGATGTATAATGAAAGTGCTGGAAGACATTCCTTAAGATTCTCAGATTTTACCTTGGCAGTGGAATTGGAGACACCATGAGTGACATTCTTCAACAATCCGCCAACATTGCCGTCTTTCACAAAGCCAGCTATGCCCTCTGTGATATCATGTACAAGGCCAAGAGGATTCCCAAGGAAGTCAACAGAGCCCAGAATCTTGGCAGCTTGACTAACCAATTCCTGGATCATGGAAAGAATAGAGTGCAAAAAATACATATAATCCAAAACAAAATAATGGAGGTGAATCTTTAACACACTGAATATCAACAGAAAAGGCAGGTGTGATGGAATGTATGCCATTTTGAAAGCCAGTGTTTCAGGCTAAGATGTGACTTAGGATGAGTTCTTTTTGCAAGAACAATCATACAAAGTATGAAGATCAACTGATGAAACAGATCCGTTTCTGGAAACTTCTAGGGCTAGATATAACTGTAAAAAAACTTTACAAATCATTAAATCTAGTCACCCAATAACCTTTGAAAAAAAAAAAAGGCAAAGCACTAAGATTTACACATAAAATTACATGAGTAATGCACTCTCCAAATCAGTGAACATTTAAACGCAAAATATAATGTAAACATTACAGATATGAGAAAATAGATTCAAGCCAGGGGCTAACTGCATAAATCCTACCTCTGAAAAAGATGTAAATATCCACAATGTATGAATTCCTCCCAGCCACTTATCATTAGATAAATGAACTCCTGTATGGCTTCAAACCAGACTGATTTAAATTCCAATCTTTCTTTTTTTTTTAAAATGAGATCTTTCACAATAGCAAATATGTGATGATTAAATAAGAATAGGCACATATATATAAATACCAACTTACTTCTAGCATAGCAAGGTATTCCTTATTTTATGGAATGAATTAACCCTTTCGTGTTTAAAACGACAGAAACCGACATGTCTGAGATCGCCGCATAAGGTTAAGAGCGACAGAAACCGACACTCGGCCCACACCACTTTACCGTTCAGACTGACAGAAACCAACACAGGAGACACCCCACCCCCTTTTTGGTGGGCTGTCATTGGTCGATAAAATGATGTTCGTGATCTAATAATAGAAAGGAACCATAAATACGAATCAAATGAGGTTTCCATGATACTTAGGGTGTTTGCGCGTGTTTTGAGGCAGCTACACAGCGTGTTGTGCGGCACTTTGGTCAGCGGCATGAGACCATTCCTTCTGCCTCGTCAATCGCCACTGCGCTCTCGCTGTCTCATTCACTTGCTTTTGAACTCGTTTGCTAAAGTCTAAGAAAGTGTGTAATTAGGAATCAGGCGTTGATCAGATCAAGATTTGGATGACTCGTAAAACGCCAAGAAATCTTACAATTTGCATATTTAAGATCTTTCTTGAAGTGAGATGCGATCTAAATCTAGCCTAGATCTAGACACGGATTAGCTTTCGATTGAGTTATAGAGTCAAGATCTAAGTCTTATGCGTTGAGTATGAATGCATATTCAAGCAGAAATTTATTAGATAAAAATGAAATTTGTTTATTTCTACTATTTTACTCTTCAAAAGTTTATAATATCATTTTTTTTTCTTTCCTTTCTCTCTCTCTCTCTCTCTCTTTCTGCTTCTTTTTATATCGCATTGATTATTAAAACAGATCGTTGATAATCATAACGGATTCAGTAGATAGGCTAAATCACTTATTCTTCATCTAAATTTAACTAATGGGGTGCATTGCTTGAAAAACTAATCCACTGTGATTGCTTCTCTGCCACTGAACTTCACCCGACCAGAGGTAAGAAAAATCTAAACACACGGGGCTGCCACAGTGCACAGGAACTTGAACACACGCGGGTGGGCTGCCGCTGATTAATGTGTATACGAAAGGGTTAAGGGACTCTATTTAACACAATCCACTTTTCAGTACCAATATTTCGGTTCTTGTTGCCTTTTTTCCTCCTTTTAAACTACCAAACTTGCGCTACACTCCTCATCAATCTTCCTATCAACATCTAGGCTTCACAAGGCTCCACACAATTCTGAAGAAACAAAAATACTTGAATTTGGGAATTTCAATATCTTAGGCAATAAACACACTGTAGGAGGTACCTCTTGAAAAAGTGCCTCAAGCCACAACAACAGATATTGCAATCCAGCTGAAGAGCTTCATAAATGCTCACTCACCTGACTATAATAGTTCATAATCTCATTGACAAGGAATGGTCCTGTTTCAAACACATGTGACTGCTCAAATGAACCTGTGAATAGTGTCATATATAAAAAATGAAGAATTACTGCAGGCAAGATGGTAATATAGGCAAACAGCCTGGTGATGACACAGACAATGAAGATAATGATGTAATAACAACAGAGAAATTGAGACATTTTTCACAGAAAGAGCCCAGCAACAAATTAATCAGACACATGTGGAGTAAAGGACAGAGATAAAGCTAACATTAGACTTGGTGACAAGAATCAATTTTTACTATTTGCCTAGCCTTTCAAACCTCTGAAAGTAGAATGATCTCAGCCTTAGGCACACAATCAAATTCAGGTGAGAAGAATTTTTGTAGGTAGAAATTTGGAATTTGGAAATTCTGTTGTGGGGTCTCCACCCACTCTTTTAAACTCAATTTTTAAACTGCCATGGGTTCTTTAATGTGCATATGGGACCTATGAAATGTATTCACTCTTATCCAACAAAGTTAGACATCCCGCTTTCCACCCAAGAAGTGAAGGGACCATGTCACTAAACAAAAAAGAAAAAAATGCAGGTTATGATCTTCTAAACTTTCCCATCCCCCAACAAGATTCAAATTTTCAAACCCACGATGTCAGTTTTTGCTGAGGAACAGACACCTAATCCCTCTGCCACAGTGAACTTTCACAAGAGTCAAAAGTATACAGGCACAAGGTAAATAGTGGGTCGAGGAAGCAGAAAGCAGGCAAAAAGCAAAAGTGGAGGCTCATCAAAGACAATATGAAAAAAAAAAAAAAAATCAGTGAGTGTGTAGAATGTTGACAAAAAAAGGAGAGATGAATTTTCAGCATGACTGGGGACAGACAAGATTATCACACATCAGAAAACATCGACAAGAGGACACAGCAAGTGGAGAACCGACAATCATCTATTCCTTGCCCATACATACATAAAAATGATATGCCATGGAAACTCCCTAACACAAAAAATTCTATTCATTATGAGAGACAGAGAGAGGCAAGCTCAAAAAATAGGGCAATAAACACATTTACATTTAAGTTGCAGAACCTGTATGTGAAAAGTTCTCTGGAGAAAACAGGAGGTAACATTTTAAATTCTGCTGCATGGACACTACAATTGTTTTTTGTTCATGCCTTCATTTATTGACTTAGTTGCACTTCCTTTCACCTGTAGATACTGCAACAGACTACAGAATCGCTAATTTCACTTACACAAAGCATAAAAGAAGCAAAATAGGACAGCCACTCTCAGCAGTTGCCACTATGACACCAATGCAGATTATAGATTACCACCATCTTTTCTGTATAGAAATAAAAACATTGCAGTACTTGTACAAGACTTAAACTTACGGAGATCAATGTTGGCTTGCTCAAAGGCTATCAGTCTCATAGGCATTGCATTTTTAATGGCTTTAAGGTCAGGAGTCAGTTTGCTAGAGGTCACCATACTCAAGGTCACACGACTCACACTCAGTTTGACAGTTCCCAGATAGTAACGAGTCGACTGGATGGATGTAACAGCTGAGAGGGCTCTGAAGGACACAACAAAATTTCTTGTTAACAACTACAGATAAAGCACATCTACATGTAATTACTGAGGTATTTTGAGATCAGTCACGGCTTTATTAACATGATGTGAACATTTCTGAATGCTCACCACTCATCAAGAGCTGAATGTTGTGTGCAAAACATGTACACAAATCAGCATGTGGGCAAATATCTCTCAACCATGTGACCGATCCCAAAGTAGCTTATATTATCTTTCTCAGCTTACAATCAGAATGGGAGAATGAAGGAAAATATCAAGTCTCACGGCCAACGTTCTTGTAATGGTTCACCTTACTGGCTGACAATCGGCAAATGATGTTAATGATTTATTACACTATTTACAGAATAGGAAAGTGAAGGAAAATATCGAGTCTCATGGCTAGTGCTCTTGTAAAGGCTATTCTTATCATCACACTCACTAAGTGACATTAATGACTACTTTCAAACAGAAAAGGAGAAAGGTGGAAAATATTACCACTGCTCTAATTGTCTGACTCTTTATTACATCCAAACTACTGCTAAACACTCAGTACATGATACTAATGGTGAGAAACCTAAGCAGTAAAACATAATATCAGTAAAATATGGTATATGTGTTGTGTCATATTCATTCCTACAGCAATAATCTTTTGCAATGTGTGTATAATTCAAATTTTCTTTCAGAGATCCGCATGATCTTCTTGTTTTCTTCTCTGATTATCCTTCATATTTTATAAATAAAGAGAGAAGATCAATTTCCCTCCATTCAGAACGTAAAGTGAGAAACAGTTATATGTTTAACCAATATCTAGTTCACAATATTTTCTTTGATCACTATATTATTATGAGTATCAGTCAGCCTAAAGGTTATTTACTTCAAATGCCAATATGTCTTGTGCCCAGGGCAAATGAGTCGGAAGTTGCTCCTTGCCATAGCGAGTTACAGCCGTTTTGAACTATTTTCCAAGTCAGATACCAAATTTATTTTGCAGGTCAGAAAAGGTTGAATTTTTGTTTTGTTGACAATAAATAAAAAATTTTGGTATCTCAGTCAGAAAATAGTTAAAAACGGCCATAACTCGAAATCTCCCCTGGGTGCAAGATAGAATTTCTTTCGGAATTAATGTAATCAGTCTCCATAATTTGCTTGCTATAGCCTGACACTAAATGATATGCAATGTTTATGTATTACAGTAGTCTCCGCCTAAAAACCCTCCGCCTAAGAGCCCGGTCCGCCTAAGAACCCGCCTTTGCTGTGAAACCGAATTTTTCCTCTATAATTTACCCCTCTAAAAACCCGATCTGGGCGCTCTCAAATAAAAAAATCCGTCTAAGAGCCCGGTGTCCGGCCAAGATACCCGAGTACTTATGGGGTAATTCCACATCATACTGTCCACTTGAGAGAAACGCACAGCCCTAGATGTGCAGTAAAAAGGGGATGGAGGTGGAGGGAACAG
>JBCAUA010359824.1:0-18656 GCA_038406235.1 Peronia verruculata | reverse complement strand
CCTAGCGCCTGTGTTATGATCACTGCGTGGTGGTACAGATCTAGCTCTAGTCAGTATTTACATCGTGTTCGCTCTTTGGCCTGCAGTTGACTAGATCTAGCTTTATTTTATAAACTAGATCTACGTGATGACTTCCTCTAACCCATTGAAGAGAAAGAAGACGGCTCTTTCCATTGAGACGAAAATGAAAATGCTGCAGGAAATACAAGTGTGATATCCAAGAAGGCCATAGCTGAAAAGTATGGCATTCCCCCAAATACTCAACGATATTAAATAAAACATAAGGAACATGTGGAGAAAGCAGCAGCCTCCTCAACTTTTATCTCATAGACAAGGACTACTATATACATTGTAGCTCATAGGTAATTCGGGAGTTGTTTCCCTTGTCAAAAAAATGTAAGACGAATTCTCATACATCAAACCCATGAGGATGGTCCCGGCAAATTCGATTTAAGCGGACTCGACTGTATATCAATAGAAATAATTTCTTATCACTCAATTGTACCCTGTAAAATGGTAAACATTTCAAGCTTGGACTCTGTCATAATTGAGAGGCCATTGTGAATGAATACAAGTCATGGTGTGGATGATATTCTGTGAACATTATTTTTTATTCAAGTTATGTCATAACAAAACTCATTTCTGATGCCAACCTGTGCAGCCATACAGACAACACAGATACCCACTTATAGTATACTCTCATTCTGTGTAAACAGTATAAAAATATACCAACAGCTACAATGAACATGACAATCATGTTGACTAGACTTCTTTCAGTGCTTGTACTGAGCAGATAACCCATAATGGGATTAGTTCCTTAAACAGCCCAGTGAGAACATGATCTAGATCAACATCTATTCTGCTCTTTCTCCCATGGCAATGATCTGGTCTCTACTCCTGAACGACACTTCCCCCCTTTACATGCTCCCATCTAGGTCTCTCCTAGCTCTCTGTATCGCCCCAGATCCAGAAGTTATGTTACAGTCAGATCTTTATGGGAACACTCTTGATACCCAAGAACAGAAAAGGGTGAGGTTTTTGGAGGCATCAAAGTAGCCAGGGTTTTTAAATAAAAAATATAGTGACCAAAAAATTTGGTCGAGCAAGCTCCAGTGTCGAACTTACAGGTGTTGAGTTAAGTGGCATGCACTGTACATTATCAAAGTAACAACAGGGGATCACTTTGAACTTTTCATGATTGCATAACTTTGCATTCATCTTTCACCAAGCAAGACAAACACTACCGAAGCTGTTACTGAGGGAAGCATCTGTGAGCCAATTAATACTAGGATAGAACTGAAAGCACCCTGAAACAGGCCTGAGATTTAACAAGCCAGGCTAAGGAGCCAGCCGGGCTCCTAACCTGGGAAGTTGAGGTTGAAAGAAAATTTTTCAGGTTGCCAGACCCTTTGATCGAAAATGCAGTTCTATTTTAAATTGTCTTACTATTGCTAATAAACAATATTTTCAATAACAAGACTGTTTCTGCTGATTATTTTTAGAAAACAATTTTACTCTCTGTTTTTATTGATGTACCGTACTGTACAAAATCTCTACCAATGGCGGTAATTTTTAGGTCACCAGCCGGGCGAGTGGTGCCGTAAATCGAGTTCGCCAGACACCATTTTTAGGGGCCATTGGCGAGTTGGCGAATGTTAAATCTCAGGCCTGAAATATTACATTGTATTTCGTCAGTACTGATGACTGTGTTATCAGGTGGTTTGTTTACCCATGCCGTCACAATATCATCTTTTTTTAAGATATCCACTATGACCCAAAAAACAAGAATGTTCTTTGAGCACTTTCTTCATTTCTGGGCCACTGCGCCTGAAGCACTATTCACGTGTATTTAACAGAAGAAAGGCTCCTGTGACAGGATATGACATTCATATCACTGATCTTATTGCCCACTGAATCCCACCTCTGTTTCTGGCCTTGGTATGAGGACTGGAGATCTCATTTTCAGAGTCAAATCAAGAAAGTCCCATTCTCCAATCACATACTGAACTGGCATCCTGGAATAGTAAAGGTATGTGAATTATGAAACAAATGCCAAAAACTTTAATCGTTCTATAGAAAACGGAAAGAAATGAAAACAAATTATGACGGCAAGGTAAAGATATTTTTTGTTATATTTTCACCTTTTTTTCTCTAGTTTCAATTGTAGAAGTATGATTTGAGTTTCAATATATTTGTAACAATATATAGCCATGTTCGAGAATTAACATGTTAGGCCTGAAATGTCAATATATCATGCTACTGAATTGTAATGGGAAACTGATTCATACCAAAGTACTATCAGCTAGTCTTTTAACAGATCAACCCATTCACTTGTTTACAGTTAAACATGGCTCATCTTTTATCATTTCCCTTGTAAATTTATCATTAATTTCTGATAACCAGGAGCAGAGATCTAAGTTACATGGTATTCTCATGGTTGACATAATGAGGATCCAATGCATATGTAATGGATGAGTCAAAAGCATATCAGAATTCTATTTTCTATTTCACCATGAAAGATAAAAAAGGATGAAGAGAATGCTTGCAGTGGAAATCAAAAATGTAGTGTCTGTGTGGGCGTGTATTCTGTGGGTACATGTCTGTATTTATGTGTGAACGTGCTCATGTATTTTTATCATTTTTCATAAAACACTTAGAACTTTGCTGTGCAGGGTTGAGCACTAGAAATACTTTGCACTATTATTATTATTATTAAAAGCACCATGTCATATAAAAATCCGTTCATCAATAATACATCATCCCTGTTTTTTCAACACAGGATTTTTGAATGTAAATAGCAAGTATTTTTTTTTACTACATGTACCTTTCAAGTCTTAACTGACACATCAAACTGACATCTCTGAGTTGGGATTTTGTTAACACAGTGTGTCTGTCAACATTGTAGAGCTGAAAGAATTGTTTCAAACAGGGAGAACAAAAATCATTGGGAGACATTTCACACACATATTTTATAGATAACAATATAACAATGATTACTTAACTTTCTAAATGTAAAAAATGGAAAAGGCTGATTGATGCTGAAAATGTTTCTCAATCGAGAATTGAAATAAATCACACATGCATCTAATTACAGAGGTGTTCCACATTTTGCTGGGAAACAGAAATATAACATTCTTTTACAACATATACATGTAATAAGCTTCTGTGCCAGATTTGAATTGTTTTTGACCAGTATGACCAATGGCTAAAAATTCTGGGTTGATCATTGTGAAACTTGAACACAAAACATGAAACACAGCCAGATTTATTCATTGTATTCATTGTATTCATTGTATGAAGATCAGTTACGCATGTATTATTTAAGACTTGTTACCGTTTTATGACCCAAAACATGTGCAACAATCAACTCTGTGCTGATGTCTGGCTCTGGAACATTCTGAGATTCAAAAATGCTGGTCCAGTGTTTGCAAACACCATTCAGATCATCTGATGATAAATCCTTCTTGATAGAAAAAAAGCGCCTTGAAATTGAAGAAACCATTTTCATCTGAGGAAAGAATATCTATATAGCCTATTTTTTCTGTTGAGAGGAGGATTGGTTTCAACAAAGCATTTTTTAAGAACATGAAAACACTTGCCTTCTGATATCATTTGTTCCAGCTCTTTTTAAAAAATGTGCCCTTTTTTTCGCTCACTTTCACTATAAAAATACTACCTATTAATTTAACTAAAGTCAGTCATTTACCAACGTTATCACATACGGAGGAATTATATCACAACAAAAAAACTAGCAGATTCAATTAAAAATCATAAGTTCTTATACAGTTTTTTATCTTTTAAATGATTTTCAAGGTTGTGACTGAGACTTTCAATAAATTGATTTCACTGCATCTTCATGGACCTAGACTGACCATACAATGACTGTCGTTCATTAATCATTGTGAAAAATACAGAAACCTACACATCAAAATCTCAGACTGAGTTTAATTCTTCTTCTTGAACCTGTCATCCATCACTCTTGTTTGTATTCAGGTGTAGAAAATCTCCATAACAAGTTGTTGCCTCAAGTGTTAGAATTTATAAATTGTGAGTGATACACATGAAAATAATATTGGCAAAATAAAATGTGGCACTTGCACATCAAATCTCAAACATTAAATTCTTTCTTATTTTGAGTGTGTCTTTTCGTTTTGTGCTTCGCCCAGCCGATAATGACGGTTTTACTTACTATAATCAAAGTACTTATTCGTTAAAAAAAAAAAAATGTTTCCATGAGTATGAATAGTAAATTATTTAATTTACATGTTATCGTGTAAAATTTGCTGTCTATAGATATCTAGATCTAGATCTATATCATACATTTAACTCGGTGTATTAATGGCAGACCAACTAGATAGACTGGTAAACAGGCACAGTACAGCTCTATTTATGGTTAAGAAAAAAATGAATTAAAAGATAATACAAATAACAATAAAAAGGTCGGACTTTTGCAAAGTGGTGGATAATGTTGAAAGCACATAATCTAAGTACTTTTCGAAAAAGGCGTCTATGAAGCATATTGGGTTGTTAATGCATCTTGATCTAGATCTAGATGTGATTGATCTAGATCTAGACCTATCTTTCATGAAGCAAAACCGTTCTTTCCCCCTCGATCCACACTCATGTTAAATCATTCGAAGTGGGGTCGAAATGATTTGTTTCGCTAACAATCCACCAATCTGGAATTTGATACTATTCTTCTCCGGTGATGACATTGGAGATAGATCCTCTTTCATTGAAAAAAAAAAAACAACAAAAATATTCAATTTATAAAAGAGATAGATCTAATGCTCTTCCATGGTTCTATCAGATTTTTAGTGGTGATGATTGCTTGACTTTTCAGATCCATGTTTTTATTTCTTTTTTTTTTCCCAGCTAAATTTGTAAGTAACCTCGTAAACAACATGGTGGTTCATTGTGTATGAAATTCACTTTATTTTCCAAACCCTAGAGATCCAGAACCACGGGTCGAATAAGTATGGGCAATCTAGATCGATGTGAATTTCTGTGTTATATGATGAACGTCTGTTGATGTGCTTAAATTGTCAGTCCGTATCAATTAACTCGAACAATTTAAATTGTACGATTCTTTACTAAAGACGAACGAAGTTATTAATATTATGAAGCCTAAAATAAACCTCTCGAGACGGACGAGAGTCTAGATCTTGATCTAGATTCTACTAATTCTAGATACTAGATCTATATGATATTAGTATGTGTGGCGGGGTTAGCTAGATCTAGATCTAAATCTAGATAGATCTAGATCTAATCTATATGGATGTACGGGTGAAATACCGAACAATTTAAATTGTACGATTCTTTACTAAAGACGAACGAAGCCTAAAATAAACCTCTCTAGATCTAGATCATAGATCTATTTGAGATTAGTATATGTCTGGCGGGGTTAGCTAGATCTAAATCTAGACAGATCTAGATCTAGTCTATATGGACCTAAGGGTGAAATACCGTACGGCCCACACACTTCAAAATCAACCGTGCACCCCATATGTACTACTACTACTTTACTATCAATTTGCAAGACCCGTAACTATTATGTTTGGGTTGATCCTCTTTTTTTTCGTTGGACCTAGGCTACATATTAGCATTAGGGTGGACGCGCTCGTCGAGGGTCCCAGCAGGTTAAGCCAGCGGGGTTGTTCTAGGCTATGGTTATTTAGTGTGCGGGCTGTACGGTATTTCTCCTGGATCTACTGCTAATCCAGATCTGTTTCTACTTTCAGGCATTTTTTTTTTGTTTTCAGATCTAGTTATTGCAATCTAAATGAGTCATGAAAAGCTGATCTGCATTTTCCACTTTAGGCCTATCTTTTATGGAAAATTTGCTGATGGGGATCTAAGTATGATCCTTGACTAGATCCATCTATCCGCACTGGTCCTCTCAAAAATAGAAATGACGCATATTGATTTCTCCCTTCCAGTTACACAGGAGTGTGATTAGATTGCTAATTTAAGTCTACTAGAACATGCCTCCAGCCTAAATTCTCCAATCAAACATGATACATTGATCAATGCTTCATATTTGATAGAGGCTAGGGTTAGGATACGCCCTGAAAGACTTAAATAGGAATCATAGTCATGCCCTAAAATAATTGTTTGACTCTACTGGACATGCCATTCTCCCCTTCCGGAGTGGGATTTCCATTCCAGAAATAGGTCTTAACTACACAAGAAGACCATTGCCCAACTGGTCTTCATGTCACATGTGTGGTTCTGACCTGTCTCTACAACTCACTTTTCAAAATTCATGCAGGGCCATTTATATTTGAGCTTGATAAAAAATTTGCATCTTTTTTTTTCCCCTAAATTTCAGGTACATTATCAAGCAGCTGTGTGTGAGAATATGACATTTATTGGAAATATCTAACATAGCAACAAAAAACTGTGCATCCTATGATGTCATTGAATGAATCATCAGTAGCCTCAGCAACATCCTCAAGCATATTGAATGAGACATCCTCAGCCCATTATCATCAAGAAGGCAGAGATAATCATATTTTACTGTTCATACTACTCCCCACAACTGCTCTAGTTTGTGTGGGCATAGCTGTTTGTGTTGTAAGTAGGCTGATAAGACTAGATCTAAATACATGTAATATACAAGGAAACAGAAAGAAAGAACTGACTTGGAAGGAGAATTAAGATCCACCTGTGTAACCAATCACAGATGTTACAAGAGAAGTTACTTTTATGATCTTTTGGTCCCTTTTTCTTTGAGATCAAACTTTTTGCCATGTGCTCAGTATTCTCATAATATGTCACTTCTAAGCTCAGGCTGAAGGATTACTTTTTACCGCATACTTCAATCAGATCTGACTGAAGCTATTATTATTTTGCTTTCTTTTTATAATGAATGTTTTGTAGTAGCTTGTGCAAACATGCTAGTTTCTATAATATATAAACATTACGTGAATGAGAATTAACAGCATGGATTGTGCTGCTTTTAGAGGCTTTGAATTATTTTTGTATATTTGATAAATTTGTGTTAGTTCCAACTCATTCACATGCTATTATTGTTTGGATTTTCAGATTGTTTGGATGCTTCGGAGAAGCAGGTAAACAAAATATTTTGTTTAGTACAACCACTGATCTTAGTTCTGGAATAAGTTCTACAAAGGTAATATAGTTATATAAAGAGATGTGTCCATGTAGCAGGGCAACACAATCCTGAGAATACTGATCGCAATTTTTAATGCATAGTTCAACTTTTTACAGTCCCAGTCTTTTATCATTAAGAGCAAATGCAGCAGGTATTTTTGTTTAAGAAATGTGTCACATGGCAATTGTGGCTAGATTGAGTATCTTCAGCATCTAAACAACAAATTTTTCATTTTTTTTTTTTTTTTAATCTGGTCCCATGGTCTATGCATATTTTTCAACCTACAAGAACATGATATGATCTCAAATGAAAAAATATGCATGCCATAACTTTCATAAAAAAAAAAAAAAAAAATTTAAGACTGTACCAAGACTGTATTCTCAGAAAATTGATTGAAAGAAATGTTTTTGATCATTTTTAAAAACAGATGTTCTTTGGTGACACACCTTCCCTTAAATATGATTTTGAAATATAATAGTTCTGTGGCGGCGAATATTGTAACACCAGAGTTTAAATCCTTATTCCACAGAATGGAAAAGCTTCGACACCATTTAATGCCACTGTACAGCTTTGATCCATCAGATAGTAGTCAGGATTGGGAAACAGACCTTCTCAGCCAGGAAGTTCGTCTCAGAGATGTAAGTCGTAAACTCAAATTTGTCTAATGATCATGGCATGGAACACATTTTTTTTTTTTTGAGTCTTGATTAAAATTATATTTGTTTTTATGAGAAAAGTACATGCATGTCACACAATCACTTTAATTAAAAACTTCAGTGACATGTCGTGGAAGAAAATTGAATTATTGTCATGCATACTAATTTCATTTGTTTGGAAATATATAGAATTATAGTGCCTTTTCAGTTTATTTTGCATACAATGTTTTGCTTGAATTTGAGTCTATAATGTGTTTTTTGTCATAGTTACAGTAATTTTCCTATTCTTGGATCATTCTTCAATTAACCTTTATTGTTTCTTTTCAGAGCAATAGTCCACCAACTTCCCCCATTCTGAAACTCAACACCATGCATTCTGAGTTGTAAGAACATCAGTGGCCCTGTGTTGAAGTTTCTGCCTACAGGCAGCTGCCAATTTGAACAAGAAATAATTTGCCGAAATTGTTATTTTCTGTAACTGTCAATCTATTTTATTCTGCATCTTAGTTTATCAGATGAAAGTTAATGTGTAGTGTGTAACCCGCTGTCTCATTTTAGATATAACAATGAGTTATATTGTGAAATGATGTATGATTTTTGTCAGTTGAAATGAAAATGGGTTTTTTACCAGTTTTGAAACATAAAATAGTTGGACAAAATTGTGGAAGATAAAAACTTTGTTCCACCATAAGAATTATCAAAGTTTTACTCATGGCTTCACAAAGCTCCTGAAATTATGATCTTAAATTTACGCCGCAGTGGAGACACTACACCTTAATTTTCCTCAACGGCCACCGCTCTATAAACAACTTTCAACCTCCAGGTGGAGGTTATCTCATCAATGCCACCAGACATTGTTCTACACTGGGGTAATTTAAAAAACTATCAAACTGGTTTATAACTTTCATTCTAGAGATATGATGAACAATGCAGCTAATGCATTCAAAAATTAAATTAGATTTGTTGCATTTATTAAAATCAAAAAGTGTCTGTGATTGATATAAATGTTTAAAAACTCTGTCTAGAAATATAATTCTTTATAAATTGAGTTATGAATCATATCTCAAATTCCATACCTGGAACTGCGTCAGTTTTCTGATCCTGTCAGGAGTTTTGGGCCAACTGCACCACAACTGAAGTGCCATTGTTTTGATGCTACAGTAATATTTCATCTGATTTGTACTGTAGACTTACCTCTGTTATTGACCCTCTCAATGAGGTGTTTTCAAATGCCTGTAGAAAGTACAAAAAAAAAAAAAATTTTCTGACATGAATGATCTTATAATGCAGTCGTACAAATCACAAGTGTTGCTTGCTGACATGGATGATGACCCTTTCTGAAAAATATTCCCAACAGAGAAATGGAGAGAAAATATACATATTACATGACCTGCCTGAACAAGTTTTGATCAAAGTTTATACAATATAATATTACACAGACAGAAGGACCAACCCTGTGGGGAAAGAATACATCATATGTTCTGATAGAAAAAGCTTTATGTTTACAGATACAAGGACCAAGCCCACTTCAGAAAATATTTATAATACATTCTTTTTATTTTTTTATCTTGTTATATAAATGTATTTGTAGAAGATGAGAATGAGCTTATGAATTTCATGTTAGCTGCATCAGTTTTAACCATTTCACTCCTACCTAGAGTGAGACGTATGTCCAGAAATTGGCCTCTCATGTGTGGGGAAAGTGTTTGTAGTATGTCCAAGGTCAGCCCACCACCAACTACCCCTTCTTCCACATTTGATATCCCAGCCACTGACCAGGTGTTTACACAAGAGTATACAATCTTTTTAGAAATGTCACAAACAATAAGAACGATAAGGGCTGAAATCAGGTATATAATCTGTTTCTTCTTAGTTGATGTTTCTGATTTCCTGCGAGAAAGTAGAGGACAGGTGCCATACCAGTTGGCTGCACACAGGAGATGGTGCTGAGCATGGGTGGGGGTAGCAGTGGACTGAAATTGACCATATTGTTTCTTTTGAACACAGGACTACAAATTTGGAATAGCAGTGAAATGGTTAATTTGTCATCTAGTCACTAATTTGAATACATTTGGATCAGAAAAGTATGCCATATTATAAACATTTTTTTTTTATTTGAAAGATTTATATGAATCTCAATATGCTTAATTTTAATATATTTTGATATAAGAGTATTTAATATCATAATCATAATGTATGATAGTGTCTTCACATTTTTTTGATATGAAAGACTTGTAATGAATCTCAATGTGCTTAACTCAAATGGTTTGTTATAACATTATTTATTATTCCTAGTCAAAATTAATTGGTGACTGTGTCATTCTATTTTCTGTTTAAATTTTGCATCATATCTATTATTTTTGCTAGTACAATTCAGTATTTTAAGACAAGGATGAAAGTCCTATGATGGTTATAGCAGGAGATGCCTTTCCCACAAAAAAAAAATAAAATAAAATAAAATAAAAAAGAAAGAAGATTCAACTGGAGGAAGTTGTGAAGGACAAACCAGATAATGTGTGCGTTTTATATTAATTATCATTCAGCTGAAAACTTTTCTGTGTGGAGTAAGTGTCAAAAGCTTGCTGTTTACTGATCTTGGTTTAAGCTCATATGGTCCTTAAAATGCTTTCATCCTTCCATGATAACACACTGATACCTATACACTCAGTCTGTTGCGATTGATCATTGATGTTGTGGAATGATAAGTGTTATATATAATAATTATTGTTGTCCAGCCATTCTACCCTCTATCTGCTTATCCCCATGCTAAGTTTCAGAGGACACTGTGCCTTGATTTGATATGCTTGTTTCTTTGTTGTATTGGATAACCTGCATTTTGGCCTATATGTATTTATTTTCATAAGAAGTTCTAAATCATAAACCGTGGGAAAAGATGATGTTCTTCTTTTTGCATCTAATGTATCTAAGTTGATGAGTGTCCTTAAATAAAAAAAAGATGAAATATTACATGCATTTACAGTGTAAATGAACTTCTTTATCAAAGTCATGGGTTTAATATTTGGATTGCACTTTAAAAACTTGACAGACGGACAGTTATCTTATGGCTATGCTTACCGGGACTTTTTTCAGATAATTGTGCTGTTTCTATATTATGTATTATGTGACTGACTCATCAGCAGCAGTCATATCACTATCAGGTTTCAGTCTATGATTAGAATGTTATCAATGTTAGAATGTATCACGCTATTGAAAGAGTGAAGATTAATGTGACAAGTGGTATAAACATTTAATATTACCCATCCACAGAATGCAATCACTAAGAAGTATCTTCAAACCAGGGCATTTCCCCAAATAATGTCCGATACTTTTTTCATATGTTATGGATTTATCAGTTTGGCAGGCTGGCAGGAATACTCAGGACATTACTCGCTATGAACTCAGTACTTAACAATTTCAGGAACTATCCTGATATGAACTCAGTACCTAACCTAAGACCAGTTTGTGCTTAGGAGATTGAAGCAGACATCACTATTCCTTTCTTTGTGACTGTGACACCAAATTTGTTAAATAAAATTTGAATTTAGTAAATACAAAATGGCTCACAAGTATTGTTAGCAGACACTGAATGTGTGTGCTAAAACTACTGCAGTTCAGTATTTGTGATCTATGAATCCCAGTTGAAGGTTGTGAAATTCTACACAGTGAAGAATTTGTTCATGGACTTTGATCATGTTTCATACACATAAGAATGTATGAAAGATCATCATTTACTTTGAAATTTCTTTCCTCATCCTTGTATGAGGAGTATGAGGAGAACAGTGCATTTTGGTTCTGGAATTAAATTATAACTTGGGAGTGTGACATTGAAAATGTCTTTCCTTGCCAAAACATATCTTTTTTTTTGTTGTTGTTGTTGTTGCTTTGTTTCCATTATCTCATTCTTTATTTATTGCAACAGAATCTCAAAACAGAAAATGAGATGTGATAGGATGAAATCAGGCTCTCATCAGATTTTGAGCATATGGAATTATTAGTACATGTATCACTGTGAAGGTTATTTATTTCCCTCTCTGTATGTGAACAAATTTTTGTTCTACCTTATATCGAAGAAGAGATATTGGCATTTAAAGACAGTGTGGATGACCTGTTGTTGCAGCTGAATTTAGTTGAGAGAATGGCCAATCACTTTCGTTAGTCGTTATTATTCCTTATTAGACCATGCCACTAGATTACAATTTTTGTTTGATTTTCCTCAATCTATTGTTACAATTTTCTTAGAAATGCATGTTTAGATTAATATAGAAGGGTTCTGTGAAGAAAAAAAATTGCATGAAAAATTCATTCACTGGTGAAAAGCACATCATTTTTCCAGTCGCCTGAGTTTGATGAGCACCTGATTTCATTGCATTGCATCTCAAATGAATGACATATCATAAGTCTCACAAAGGTCAAATTAATAAGAAAAGATCTCAGTAGCTCAGTAGATCATTTTGTTTAATGTCCTGTGGTTCTTTTCTTTTCTTTGTTGTTGTTTTTTTTCATTTATGCTCTAAGTCTCATTTGTATAAATATATTCTGGAATTACGTTTTGCTCATAAAATATTACACTTCTGTTTTTAAGATATGAGATACCACAATTTATTGGGAAATTGGTCCAGTACTTAATTGTTAGTTTTGTGCACATTTATTAGATCTAATCCAAAAATGTTGAGCATGATTGTGATAGAAGTAGGTGTTTTCACCTTGTGGTATTTATGTCAAAAAGCAGAACAGTGTAAAATGTGATTAGATATCATTTGCAATGTATGCAGGGTAATTCAACATCAGTTCTACTTATTGCGTAGATCTTTTGTTGGAGCCCTTTATTTAAATATAAAGAAGTGACTGATTATGCACTTCTATTTTCTTGCTGAAATTTATTTAAAAAAGAACAATTCTCTCATATACTGACAGTGTGAGAAATTGTCAAATTAAACTGAAGTTTTGTAAATTTTTGTATTTATTTATTTTTTTTTGTTATGTCCTTCCTCATTGGACTTATTTTGCTTTTTGTCTAAAATAATTGTTCATCAATACTTTACACATTTGGCAATAGAAATTATTTTATACTTATGTTTTAGAATGAAGTGCAATATTAATTTCAATAAAGAAAAAATATTTATTCATGTTCTTTTTTGACAGGTGTTTTTGATAAGTTGCATTTATTCAATGTTTTTTTATCTTGAGGTATTATTTGCCTTGGTTCATCTTGAATTTATCACTACTTTTGCCCTGTATGTTTGCCTTCTTATGTTGTTATTTGTTTATATTCAGTATGTCCTAATAGGCATTTCTATAATTATGTCTACGAAATACAGTGTACTGTGAGTCATTGTGTATAGCATCGCAAATATTGCACAGTATTCTTTCATCTCCTTTGCCCTGCAAATCACTGGTTTAACAAAAAAAAAAAAACAACTAAAAGTATACAAAGCAGTTGCTATCATGAATAATTGTGTTGGTGGATTTGATCGTGAACAGCCATGATTTTTATCTTATGAACCGACATTTTTAAATTCAACGTTTTGTTCTTTGACATTTTTTTCGGAAACTCTTCATTTCAAATTAAGCATTCAGACTATAAACTTGTGCCCTGATTGGAATATTTACAGATTGCAATGGTGGCAATGGGGGATAACTTGTTCCTAGTGTTATTACTTTGCTTTGGTACATAAAAAAGCTGTCAGACAACCATAGTAATGAATGTGAGAAAAACACTTTAGAGCTTATTTGAAATATTGAACATGGACATATTGAACATATTGAATCGCAGGAAGAAGAAAATATTCCTTCACAAATCAGTTGTCTAATCAAGAGTACCACAGAAATTCATTCTGTCATCAATGGTGAGCTTATCAAACTGACACAGTGTTTCTTGGGTGAGCTTTGTTCAGCTTCTCATGATATACAATTTGTCTGCACGTAATCATGAATGTATCTTACATGGATTCTGTGTCTCATCTATTGAATGGAAATATCTTTTGAGGACTGATAGAGTTAGTCTTTCCTTATCATATGTTATGTGATCGTATCTTTCACTGTAATTTTTTCTGACTTGTCACTTTGTACTAGTCAAGCACAAGGCACAAAAGGTGATTTTTTTTTCCCTTTCTTTTCAATGTTTGTTCAACAGCCCTTCCATATTGCAAAATCAACTAGGAGGCGTGGTGAAATGTAATGCCAATAAAAAATTGATATGATACTGTAATATTATGTCTGTCAATATCTGCATGTAGGCCTATGTTTTATTTTCATTTTTCAGTCAACTTCACCCCCATTCCAGAATACGTGTATTAAATTTGGTTGTGATCAAGTTTAACTTGTTGATTGATGATATTTTGTTTAGGTTTTGGACAGTATTGTATTTCCATTTCTGCATATTCTAATTTCATAATGTAGTTCAAAATATACATGCACATCTATGTATATATAATAATCTACAAATTTCATGGACCATAATTCTACCTGTCTGAATATATTTCATGTGCTGGACTCCAGATCTGATAAATTTTTGAGTTACATTATAGGCTGTGTCTCAAAAAAACAAAAAAAGAAAGGAATGTTTTTCATTTATAAGTATTCACATCTAATAAGAGAGGATGTAAATGATATGAAAAATATTTGCGTGGCATTGCTATTAATTAATGAGGCAATAACTGTGTTTATAATGCAAAACAAGTGATTAGGCAGCAGAGACACGAAGAAAATCAATTTTTTTCTTTTTTTTCATTTATAGCTAAGATTTTGTTCAAATAAGATATAACTTCTGGTGTAATATACTGTTGTGGAAACTGTTCTGAAGCTCATGGGAGAAAAACAGGGGGCACAACTATTAAAATTTTCTGGGAAGTAATTTCTTTTTTTTTGTGTTGCCTCTCTTACTTTGAATCGGCTATGCTTGGTGTGCGATTTTTTCGAAATGCAGTTGCTTCAAGTGAGTTTTCTTTGCATTTTATCGCTGGCACTAATCAGCCATGTACCAGAACATCAGCTTTACAGGAGAGCAATTAGCAACATTAATACTAGTAAATTCTGTCACAAAATTTGTCCTAATTCCGCACTGAATATTAGTGGATCCCTGTACTGCCTGAGGAGGGGCTTCTGAAAATGCTCAGTTTTAGTTTTGAATTTGCTTTAAATAAATTTGGTAGATAAGTCCCATTGTTGGCACATGGCTGATTTCATTACTTTACTAATATTATGTGGAATCTGTGTTCAGCAGTATGCACTTTGGTTAATCTATCAGCTCATTCTCTGCAATTATTTTATGAATACATTGTAGTTTTATTTTTCCTGATTATTTATAAGTTTTCATTTGCAATGAAGATCAAATTATTAATACATGTATACATCACGCAGTGAGATGAATGACTGGCTGAATAATTAAATGATTATTGAATCGCGATAATGGATTTTGTATCATTTTATATTGAAGTGCTTGTATTTCTGTGTTCTTGTATGTGGCTTTTTGTAGTACCTAGAGCTTCACAGATTACGCTTAAACTTTGACTTAGTTATAGAGAACAGATGCACAATGTCAAAATGGCCTTTTAATGGGCAAGCCACCATCAATTATCACCCGGCAAGCACTGGACCTCGAACTCACAAGGAAAACGAAAAATTGGCAAAGCCAAACAAACTTGGTGAAAAAGTACGGACACTGAAGTGAAGGCAGCTGGGATGACATGGACCGAGGGCTGAGCTGAAGAGGATCTCCCAAAACCATGTCCGTTGGAGGAGTGCTGTTGTGGTCCTTTGTTCCCGAGCGGAATCTGAGACTTAACTAACTTACTAACTAAAATGCCCTTTATTCAAGTAACTGGTTTGGTTGGTTTTCATGTTAAAGGTATTCTGGAGATCGTATTACCTGTAAATCTGTAATGTTTGCATATAGTTCATTTTATAGAAATCGACGTTTCTGGGGCTTTTGATAAGCAAAGGAGAGCGGAGGGAGATGGGAAAGACTTTATTTGCATAAAATTTGGAGTTAGATGGAAGATGATGTGAGTCAAATTTATTGCGGATGTTTAACACAGATGAAAAACTGGCATTATTTTTTAAATATTATGGGTGATATTTCCTTGCATGGTATAGACATTTTAAAGAGATTCTCATTTTTTACCCTCAAAATACATGTTCTTTGTCAAACGAGTAAAAATAACATGATGAAGATTTGTCTTTTAATTACTTTATCTGCATATCATTACTATGGTATAGTATATAACAGCAAGGTCAAATTCCATTCTTTGTTTTGAATTGATTTACTTTAGCCTCTCAGTCCTAAGAAAGTAGGATCATCTCAGCTCTAAGTGGCTGCCTGTTGTTTTGATGAGAATTTTTGTGAGTAGAAATTTGGAATTTAGAAATTTTGCCCAAACAGTGGCACTTCACCCACTCTTCACCGATTTTTAACTGCCAGGGGTTCTTTAACATGTGTAACGTACATGTGGGACCTCCAAAATATATTTGCCCTTATCCACGAAGGTTAGACGTCGGGCTTCCCAATCCAGAGGAAGCCAGGGGTCTAAATTCCATTCATTTGATGTGAGATATTCAGAACATGAAAAAAGGAAGTTGGAAATTAGGTTTATAGTGAGCGGACGGGTGGAAAAATGAAAACAAAAAAGAGAGAGAGCGAGAATTGTGGTAAAATAAGGTAAGTATATATATATAGTATTTCCAAAAACTCCACTGAATTTCAGTTTCATTCTTCCCTAGAAGTAGAAGGAAGGGCATTAGATTATACTATCTACGGTTGGATTGTGACGCCTTTGTATGATTATTAGGTCTATTACTTTAAATGATGTATTTAACCATTCAATCCGGAATAAAGTACATGTACGATTATTATTTTCGCCTTTTAAGTCCCTTCCCAGAATTTTTGTGAGAAGAAATCTGGAATTTTAGAAATTTTGTCTTGACGGCAGCATCTCCGCCTACTCTTTATTCGATTTTGAACTGTTATAGGTTTTTTCATCTGCTGTGTAACGTATACACAGTATATTCGCCCTTATCCGAGAAAGCCAGGCATCGGGCTTTCCGACCTATGAATGCAGCCAGGAGACCGTTAAATCAATGGGGGGAGGGGGGGGGGGGATAACAGAATCTAATCTTGGAAGCGTTTTCCGTGTCCATCAGCGGGATTCGAGTCTCGCACTCACGACGTAGGTTTTTCACCGAGGAACAGATCCGTCTTTTTTGCCGTTAACGATGTATATACATTTACACGCTTTTACGCCTTTCAACCATCTACGAGTGGTTTCCTTGTTCGTCTTTTTAGACTTGTTTGTCAAATAATTGTAGGCCTATGTACGGACTGTGGATATCCGCATAATTATGTCTAGCATACAACTGTACTGCGCAGTTAGAACATAATATAGATCTAAGTTTATTCCTGTTCTGTGCTAGCCTATGTAAAGCGGATACACGGAGAGACACAACAACACATTTACATTTATATGTATTAGCAGTGTCCGTCTTGACTTACTTTTCCAGCCACGGATTAATAGAGGGGAAAAGGTGAGGGGGGGGGGGGGAGGGGCAAGACAATAAGAACAAGGACACAATAAATAGGCCAGCTGTCGACAAGAGGCAGCCAATACATGTACTTGTAAATGAGAGTATGACATTCATAGCAGGTCCTGCCCTGATACGACAGAATTAGCTACACATGAATTATGATGTGGATTCAAGACAAGAAGAGTAGGCTAGATCATTGTTCCACATGTCATCTATGTGTTTCTCTTGATTCTGAACACTCTAATCCTACTCCCAGCCCTGAGGGTCAAATTAATGAGGTACATGTAAGTACAAATATCCGGAAGCCCTGCAGCAAACTTGACGAAGAACACCCGGATGAAATTCCGGCTGTTATAGAAACGCCTATTTAGAAAGGAGAAGTGGCTAGTACTTATTGTATAGTCACATTTTGAAGGTCTGTCCTGCTGTCTTAAGAACCCGGTTGATTCATTGGTAAGGAGGCTCATGACCATACATGTACTAACTAGAAATTCAGTGCAGTCTATCAGTATTTGTATTCTGAGAAACCCGCTCCTATTCTGTTGAGAATCTTTGCTATGCGACTGGGATTGGGTCAAATATATCATATCTGATTAGAGATGCAATATGTTGACATCTTGGAAAATTCAAATCTTCGGAGAACAGTTTCTGTTGCATTAAGAACTTCTCTTAATAGAGCTATCCCTGGTCAAAGGGTTTTAATTGATCAGACATATAAACTTGAATGTGTTAAAACCAGTAACACGATGAACAGGCTAAGCCTTTTTTTTTTTTTTTTGTAATTTTGAGAGAATATCTCTGCTAGATTAGCAAAGAGTGGCATTTACCACGCAATTTAAAACTTGGACTCAAGAGAGGTATTCCTTGATTTTGTATGAATACGTGTATATGTATTTCAAAAACATGTTGCGGAATATTGAATTGAAAATTACTGTGTTCAAAGCTTTTCTTCCCTTAGACAACGTTGCTATTTGTATTGTCCAAAGGATTTCTACGTAGCACTTAAAATTTGGTGGGAAGGCTGGGTTTGGATTTTTGTCTAACAGCTCACCAGGACAATGGGGAATGTTTTTGATATTATCACTTTGCCAGACACAAAGGATTTTGAGCAAACAGTGTATACAAAGAAGATCTCTCTTTTCATTGGAAAGATTGATTAAAAAACAACCAACCAACCAAACACACACACCATACACACACACACATACCATACACACACACATACCATGCACACACAAAAGATGAAAATACTAATATAAGAAAAATAACATGTAGGGATTGTGTGTATGTGTGTGTGCGTGCTTGCGTGTGTGTGTGTGTGTGTGTGTGTGTGTGTGTGTGTTGCAAGGCCTGAAGACAAGAAC
>JBCAUA010359713.1:5283-18657 GCA_038406235.1 Peronia verruculata | reverse complement strand
CCCCCCCCCCCCCCCCCCACTTAAAAACGAATTATAGCGCATACTACAGTATTTGCTCTCGACCTTTCAAAGTGAAATAATTTTTCTTCTACATTTTGTATTTATTTTCATATGGAAGGGAATGTAAGTAGGCTAGTATGTCGACTTTTTTTCCCAAAGTATTTCATACTTTTTACCGGATTGGTTACGTGAGTGTTCTCTTGTGTCACGTTGCAGGTCTACGCAGAAAGCAGTTTTAAATGTCTTTGTGATAGAAGAACATAGTACTGTTTCATTTTACTCGTTTATTTTATTATTATTATTATTATTATTTTGTTATGCGTTTATTGAAATGTCACCAGTGCCTACTGTGAAATTTGGGCATAGCATTTTTCAGATACAGTTTTCGTTAGAGTCAAAATTACTTCTGCGTTGGCGTCAAGGTCCCGGTGAACATGAATATAATTTAGCACCTTTCTACAACTAGATCTACCCCCTTTCAGTTTGACATCGGTACAACAAAAACTGGGCCCTCCAGACAGAGCCGACTTATATTCTGAAATTATCCTGCTCAAAGCCTACCACGATAAAAGAAAACTTCAAACACCATGTTTCTTTGCGATCGCTTTCCTTTCATGTCTGAGGCTCTGTTGTGGAGCATGAAGCCTCTTGACAATACCTACCACCTGAACTTCTTCATTCACAGTGTTTCATAGTGTTTGGCTGGCGTGCGGGTGAAACAATGAACAAGTTCATTGGTAGTATGTTACCACCGTCTTTTGTTTTCAATTTTGTTTAGAATGAACTTTGGTGAGAGAAATGAATTCAGTTGTTTAACAATGAACGTTTTCTGCTCTTTCATTCTGTTATCATTTCGTTTGTCTGGCTTTTTGTTAGCCTGTTGGTTCATTAGTCTGAGGCTGCATCTGGAAATCTAAACTTCTTCTAAAGAACTCCAAAATCTATGTGCATAAAACATAATATTTATAGCAGTTTTTATTTTTAATCTTCGAAGAAGAAACTGTTCCATGCTGCACATACTGTTTCGTGTCACAATACACAATCTAAAAGGATGTTGATTATGTGTGTCGATTATGTGGCAGAGAAGTAGCATTTCTATATGTATTGTGATATCTCAGCTGTAATTATCTGCCCTGTTTATGGTGAGAACAATATTAAAATTTGTAAATAGAAATTTGGAATTTAAAAAGTTTGCCTAGACAACGCCGCCTCCGCGTGATTTTCCTCCGACTTTTTTTTTTTTTTATATATTTGCAAAGGATTGTTTAGCTTGTGTGACGTACAAACGGAACCTCCTAAATATATCCGTCTTTATCCGAGAAGGCTTAACTCTAGGACTTTTCTAACCACAGACTAACGTTGATCTGTGTTTCAAGCTAAGAAGTCACGGAATCGTTGAGTCACTTAAAAACAAATAGATAAATAAAAATGCAGGTTTTGGTCTTCGAATCTTTCCTATCCCCCGTTGGTAGAATCCGAGACTCCAGCTCGTGACGTCCTCAACGTGGGTGTTTCAATGGATTCAGCAAAACGGCACTGCAAAACCCTCCTATGACTGAGTCTGCGATATAAACACGATCTGACCATTAGAATGGAGCTTTGATAGTCTACATCCACACTCTAGTTTCTGTTGTGTTACATTTTGCATTTGTTCATTTGGAATACTCATCTCAAGATCAAACACATTCCCTCCCACAAACATGGCTCCACGAGCGCAGTGAATAATTTAAAGGTACAGGCCTTTATTGATTACAGCCTACCTTAATGAATAACATGAACTTGGAGAGTGAGGCTCGATTACGTCCTGGCTTTGCTCGAGCGTTTACTGGCCATTAAGATCAAAGCTAAGGAAGGTCATTACCTTTATTCATCTTCTAGATGACAACCCCAGTAAATCATCGACAAACGAAACCCCATGGGCTGGTACGTGAGCCAGTTCTTTTTCTTTCATCGGACGTATGAACATGTTGTTTTTGTTGCTGTTGCTGTCGCCGTCGACGTGGAGCTGGTAGAGATGGCGATGTTGCTGTTATTCCTGTTTGTTATCAATCTTCGCATCAATTGCGATCATTTTCATTCACATGTCTATTTGTTCCCGGATCTGTAGATTTGCGATAAGCCCAGGAACACTATTTTGCCAATCATTATTGTAGAAACGTTAGTTCACGTGCTATACAAAATCACTGAAGATTTAGCTATGTAGTCTAGGGAACAGGAAGAAGCAGCCAAGCGTGTATTTTCGATTTGATTTGTTGATTAGGTAGATTTTCTGACAGCTTGCTGTATGTTTAGGCCATTGTTAGGCTTTAAATATGGTATTTCTCTATGGTCAAATGTAATTAACTGCACACAATATATCTGCATAATGTGAGTCAAGTATCAGAGGGGGAAATAAAACATATCAAAATAATATTTTTTACAAGAACCTTAACAGTTGCCCTTACCGCTCGGTCGGTTTGTGTTTTTATTGCCTAGAAAATAATCATTATGATACATATAATTACTTTCTCACTCACTCACTCACTCACTCACTCACTCACTCACTCACTCACTCACTCACTCACTCACTCACTCCTTCACTCACTCATCCCTTGAGCTCCCTAGATGTCGTTGGGCACCTGTGAAGACGTGTTCACCACTTTCCGCCATCTTTCTCTTATTTTCTATCAAAATCCAAATACAGTATGTTTTTGTTTTTTTTTCTCTATCAGGGGTACTAACCATGATATAATGATGAAGTTCTAGGGGTCGGTGATAAAGAATTAGAAGGGATGAACGAAACAACAGAGAGCAACTTAGATCGAAGCGAAGTTAATTTAATTTGTTACGAATAGTACATGAAAAGGGGCCTCCATTTTTTGACAATATATTGTATGCACGTCTTAATCTTATATACCCGCATGTTTTCATGAAGACTGAAGAAAGAATAACATTGGCTTGACATCCGTCCACACAATTCCCCTATTATATATGTGGGAACGGTCGGAAGCTTCGGCAGGAAATTAAAGCAGTAGTTAAGTGCCGATGTATGTTATTGGAGACAGGCGATAAAAGTCTAGAGCTTTATACCATTGTTAAATCTGTCACGAGTACAATGTAACTATGTATTGTGTCCTAGGCAAAGTATCTTGTACTTTTTTTTTTTTTCAATTTATCTTTCTTTAACCGCATATTGACCGCAAATCTCAGAAAACATGTTGGCACGCTTAATCTCGTTGTTTTGTTTTTGTTTTGTTTTGTTCTGTTCTGTTGTCTTTTTTTTTTCTTTTTTTGGCCAGCAAGTATTTAGTTACCATGCAAGGACATTTTTGTCAATGATGTGAGGCTTCCTATACTTCACTCGTTCTTTCTGTCTTTCTTTTCTTCCTTTCTCCCTTCCTTCTTGCTTTATTTCTTTCCATCATTCATTCTTTTGTTCTTTCCCTTTCTTTCTTTCTTTTTTTTTTTTTTTCGATGAGCAAAACTGTTGAGAGTGAAAAACAAAAGGAGAAATAGAAGGCCAGGAGGATGGGATTAGGAGCCCAGTGAAGTGACCCCGTCTTTGTAGGATATACTGTTTTCAGTTCCAACAGAAAGTGTTATTTACCACGATACTGATACTCCCGATAATCGATTGATGGAGGCGACTTGGTTTTCTCATAACGTTGCCGGAATAGTGAAGAGGTGCCAGCCTATACAACAATTTATTTTTTGTTTCCTTTTCCAGTAAGCCCAAACAAATAACAAAGGGCAAAAAGTTATAGTTCTTCCCGGTTATTCTTTGTGATGTTGTTGTTGTTTGATCCGTTATGTTTTGTTGCAGGTGGAAAAACATGATGATGACCTCTCCTCTCTTATCCCACCTCCACCCCCACCCACCCCACCCCCCACTCCACAATCCCCTTTCTCCTTTGAAAAGGCGTAGATAGTCTGTCCAGTAGTTGCATTGTTCCCTTTCTTATGTTGTCCAGCGTGTTGTGTTCTTTTTGGTTTCCTATATGAAAATCCATAGAGAAGAATATCATAAGTTGGACACAGCGTCGAGGTTTTAATTAAACTGAAGTATTATGATCACATTTCTGATCTTTGTCTGTGTGCTGTGCTTTATATATATAAATATACTTAATATTAGTGCACTCAGACATTTCTGTGTCTCTCAACAGTTCTGCTCTTGTGATTGTTCGTCTCAGCCAAATCCAACTACAAACAATAAGACTGATTCCTCTCTCTTTTTCGATTTGTCGTTTTTCTTCCTCTGTGTGTATCCATCAGTGTCATTTTTTTTCCTGTTGTCTGTCTCTTTCTTCTTCCTCTCTCAGTCTTCCTTTTCTGTCTCATTCATCTTCCCTCTTTCACTTCTCCCTTTTTTCATCCTAAAATTATCTCTCTTTATCTCCTCCAACTTCACCTCACTCACATTCTCTCTCACTCACTCTCCCTTGATCCCTTCCCCCCTCTCTCTCTCAGATTCTCTCTCTCTCTTTCTCTCTCTGTCTATCCCTCTCTCCTTCTCTCACATGCACCCGTCAGCACAGCTATCACTCCAATCAGCGCATATCTCTGCCATCACAGACGTTGAGCTCTTGAATAAACCAGGCCAGGAAGGCCAAGATCACGCTATCAGCCTTTTTGGTCTTCCCGGCTTTGGCATCGCTTGCTGGAGAATTACGGCTGAAAAGCAAAATCAAATCCTGAAAATTTCAGATACATTTGCCAAATGAATGTTGTTTTAAAACACATCATTATCATTGTTTTAAACGAACATTGCCTTTTATTTTTTTATTTGAAATCATGATTTATTTTATTTATTTCAAGATTACATTTGCTCTGTGTTATTTTTCCTGGCATGGCCAGTTGTCATTATCGTTGATAGCCAGGGCAATGAATTATCGTTTCTTGACCCCATGGCGATGTCAATAAATCATCCTTATATTCGTTATCAAGACCGTTCTTTGGAGACAAGAAAGAGAGGCAAATCTGTCAACACACTGCCTTATCCCCTCCCATGATCTTAGGGTTGATTTACGGCAGTTAATGTGCGGTAGTCTTCTACCATTTTTCTTTCTCCTTCCCTGAACCCCCCCCCCCCCCAACCTGGCCAGCTTCAATCCCCTGAGACCACCATCGTCAATTCACGTGAAAGATGGAGTCCTCATGCAGCTGAGGACCATTACATGACTGGCCATTTGCTTGACCAATCCTATGTTATTGATTATAGTTGCAGAGCTGAAAGATGTGTGGAAAATAAACTGAAGACCTTGGTTTTGAAATTAATGATGACTAACTTAGCGGAGGTCATTTTTATTGGCGTTACTCAGCTGACAATGACTCTACACAGAGCTATTATAGGATTAACCTACACAGCCATCCACGTTCTAGATTCCCAAATATATCGAGTCCATTGTTTTATTCTTAAACTGGTAGTCATCAAAATATTGTTAAAAAAAAAAAAAAAATACTCGAGCCTTTGTAAATTGATGGGGTTCCTGCTATCATGCATGACAACACAGTACGTTTCACTAGCCTCCCTATACTCGTCATGTTATGGATAAAAAAAAATCACACACACACACATACATACACACAAACACACAGAGAGAGAGAGAGAGAGAGAGAGAGGATTGGATGGTGATGGAAGTGATATTATAATGTTTTGTCATTCTTTTGTAACACAGAGCCAGCCTGCCTAGGGAGCGTGTTATTCCTTGACTGGTAGACTGTAACATAATAATATAGAATTATGTAGTTTTTAAAACGGGGCCGTTCGTGTTGTCACTCTCAGAGTCAAGTGTTGTGTCAAACTACGAAATCGGACAAATTATACATTTTCTGAGGGAATGTTGTGATAGTTTTTAATTTGTTGTTTTACAAGAGAATGTTGCATTGGCCAGTTGGGTCTTTCTGGGTTACAAGGGGGAAAAAAAAAAAGCAAAAAGTTAAGTACTAGTCAACATGATTCCGAAGATAGTTTTCATTTTCCTCTCTTATCACATCATTGTTTTAATAGGTTGAAATTCTCGTTTTGCACTATCATAAAAAAAAAAAAAAAAACTGCCCTTATCCTGCGCAGAACAGGGTTAAAAATGGAAAATTTCAGACAAAGAAAAAATGCAGGGGTTTCAATGGGGAGACTAGAATAGCAATTAACATTTTGAAAGATCTTTTTGTAGATTTATTTTTCATAGTCTGACAATAAATTGATACAGAAAAGAGTATATTCTACACTTAATATAAAACAGGTGCTACAAAAGCGTAATTATGCTCCGTCAAGTAATTGTTCTAGGCAGTCCAGGTGGTAAAGATTTCCATACCACTTTTTTTTCTCTCTCGCTTTTTATACTTTCCTCAACTTCCCCAGACAATTAGGCAGGCCACACATTTTCTGACAGGATCTGGGGTTTGACGAACCATTACGGGGAGGGATCGCAATTCTAGCCGTGTATTTTGATGGAGCGAGTGAGACAGCTGATAAGGAAAAGAGGAGCTAGACTAGTATTCAGAAAATTAGACGAGTGAACCGCACATGGCTTGCGCTGTAGTAACTGAAAACACTACAGATGGTAAACGAAGGAAATTACCTATTCTGAGTTCTTTTTCCTGGTAGGTAATGAAAAATGGTTTCTTGCAGAAACATGGGCAAGGGAGATCATGAGTGGGTCTGTTCCACCTTTCAAAAGAAAAAAAAAAAAATGCAGTCACCTAATTGTGTTCAGTCTGCCCTACCTGAATCGTATGAGGAGAACTAATGGATGCCATTTGCCTAAGAGCACTTGTGAAACCATCACAAAAAAGTAAGATCCATACAAAATCACTCTTGACTTTAACTGAACTTTGGCTCTCACCGTTTCTCTCTCTCTCTCTCTCGCTCTCTCTCTCTCTCTCTCTCTCTCACCCTCTGTGTGTGTGCGTGCATGTGTATTAGTGTCTGTGATGAGTGATGTGTGTGTGGATAGGGGAGGGAGTGGCCGGGGTTGTGTGTGTCTCTCTCTTTACTTTTTTTGACTTTGCCACAGTGGAGTCATTAGGACATTATCAAAGGAAGCTGTTAATGGCGAAACACAATACTATATTTTTTAGGCAAAACTAGGGGTATGGGGTTTTGTGTCGTGTCTCAGGCTCTGAGGATGCCACCGCCGATGTTGGCTTAAAAATCTTGCACGCTTGGAGTAGTTCAGTGGTTCCTAACAGACCAATTAACTTAGTTGCCGCAGCATGACAGCCGCAAAATATAATGCTATAAAGCTTCCTTTGTCTGCATGTAAAAAGGCAAAGGCAAACGACAAATTTGAACAATGTATAATGTATCAAGCTTATAGGAGAGGAAAAGGTCAACAATGTAGCTGAACTAGATCAAAGATAAGGAACAAAATGGCAACATTCAAAAAAGCTTTACAAGTTTTATCCTTAATAAAAATTAATACAAATAGTAGCAGTAAAAATAACAGTGAAGTGAATTCACAGGTAGTAAATTCATGTCTTATGTATATTCTATTATTTTACTAGACGGCAAATCGATGCTCTGTTTCAGAAAGAATGCAGGGGCTAAATTAATTTTATGTTAACAAGTAGTGCAGCTGGGACGCGATAGGGAATAATCAAGGAGTTTTCTCGTCGCTCGAGGCGAAAGGAAACTGTAGTGTTTTACAAGGACTCCGAGCCTGTAGCCTGTTAGATAAAGCCTTGGATATACCCCCGGTCGTCATGGGAGCAGGAGACACGCAATAATTGTTTTACCACACTTTGCATGGGGGATGTTACATTATACGCCTACAAAGCGCCTGTCTTCATTTTATAGGAAAATGAAGTTATGCGCTGTAAAGGCATATAATAAACATTTTGAAATCCAGTTGTTTTAGCCTGCAAGAAGAAAAGACAGAGAGCAAAATGAGAGAGAGAAAAAAAAAAAAAACAAGTGTGTGTGTATGTGTGTCTGTGTGTGTGTGTGTTTAAGGAGAGGTTAGGGATCAAGAATGTGGCATATAATTATATATATAATATTATAAAGTGAAACGGAGAGAAAGAGAGAGAAAGAGAGATTCGTCGGTGAAATTGATAGCAGCCTTGGCGCTTTGTTCACAGTTGTGTTAGCTCGTTCTTTGTTCTTGCTTTTGTTGTTGTTGTTTGTGGTGGTGGTGGTGGTGGTAGTGCTGCTGCTGCTGCTGCAGCTGCCAAATTTCTTTTGTAGTCCTTTCATTTCTTCTTCTTAGGCCCCTTCTTCTTGTTTCTGTTTTGGTCTATTTCTTTTTTATTTTTTTAAATTTTTTTTTTTTATTTTTCAATAATGTTCGCGGTACTTCATGTAACATCTGACGCTTTCTATGTTTCTCTTCTTGTCCTGTTCTACCCATTATGAATATCTGTGTTAAAGTTTTTGCGTTATAAGTTAAATAATACACTCAAAAACTTGGTTATGATCTTTTTATTCAATGCAGCCGAAGCCTGTGTGGCAAATGAGCTTTGAAATGTAGCATGAATTTATGAATATACTGTCAACCTTAACGCTGGTTTGTGGTTCCTGCAGCAATTTAATGAAAACATTCCAGCTCACAGTTTCTTTAACTTTCTGGTTTCTCTTTTTAAGTTGTTATATAAAAACTAGCATGCGCTGTAACAGGCGACCAGAAAGTTAATGGAATACTCCAAATTCATTATGAAGAAGGAGTGTTCCTTACCCCACGTAATGAAATTCTTAATTTCATTATTTCATCTTATCATTGCAAACAGTTGATCCCAGAATGTGCTTGTTAACCGATATGATAAAATCTAAATCAGCACTGTAAGCCAGAAGGATCTCCGTTGAAAAAATGTTGCACTTTTGTTTCACAGGGAACAGGGGGCCTTATTGAGGGAAATTTTTCTGCTCCTTGGAAACCTCCCGCGATTGGTTGTCGCCTTTGGTTTAGGTTAGTGGATTTGGTAAGCGCAGAATGGCCCAGATAGTGATCCGCAGGGACCTGTGCTCGAACTGCTTGAAAAGTAAGGCGTTTGCCACCAGTTGTTATGCTAAACAAAACGATTAGTAACGTGGATGTGTTGTCAAGATTAACGGATTTCAGCTAACGATGACTCATACGCTTTGTCTGTATCTAAAGAAATGTTTGTTTTTTTTGTGGTATGCGTGTATGTGAATGTCTGTCTGTCTGTCCATCGGTCTGTCTGTCTGTCTGACTGCCTGTCTGTCTGTCTGTCTGTCTGACTGTCTGTCTGTCTGTATGTATGTATGTATGTATGTATGTATGTATGTATGTATGTATGTATGTATGTGTGTGTTTGTGTATGTATGTGTCTTGTGTGTCATAAACTTTATCCATTAATTCCTCTCTGCATCCATCCACCATACTTTCCATCTGGTCCATCTGGATGTGTCCGTCCAGAGGTCCTGTATGTTAGTCCCTAGGTAGTGAGAAAATATTAAATTTTACAGGAGAATTGAGGATAAAAGAGTTCAAGTGTTTTAAATGGAACACCGAGATGTTGTATGAAGTTACTTTTGACAAGTGAACCTAGCACAAGTAAACTGTTAAAAATTATTTGTCAACCCAAGAGATGGTTCTGTCATTTTCAAAGGCCTCCGACAACAGAGTTTCTTTGACCCGTTGCTGAGGTTGGTCTTTTGAAGATGATGTACTCATACACAAAGACTCTAACTGCTGACAGCAGTCTGCAACAACTTACACACAGAGAACTGATAAGGAAACTGCGCTGGGTGGTGCTAAAAAACATAGTCTGACCTCTTGATAAGCCTAGAATTGAAATAAAACGTGAGAAAGGCCTGTGTTTGGGGAAAAACTCGTTGAAAGCATGTGAAATGCAGGAAAATGAGGTTGATTACACTGGCCTTAAGGAAGGGAAAAAATGAAAATACGCGTGTCTGAGGAGAAAGGTGGTAAAAAAAATAACAACAACAGCTTCCTGTTGTAAAGATTTGGGGAGGGGGGGGGGGTAGAATTTAAAAAAAAAAAAAAAAGGTCCACTTTTCCTTCCTGAAACCTTTTCCCTCATAAATCCACGAGGAACAGCGCAAATGGGGAAGAATAATTGATAAGCCGGGATATAGAAAAGGTGGGCAAGTGGCTTGTTGCCTGTGTCTCCAGTTTCTGAATGTGTTTAGCACTGGGCGCTCATGTTACAATGTCTGATAAACCTGCAGCTCCGGAGGATGAAACGTCTTACTAAATACGACAGTGTCAGGCTTCCCGGAGCCTTACGCCATCTGCAGCGCTAGAATCCTGCGACTGCATTTTTATGCTGCAGATTACAGTTATCACCTCGGGGGATATTTTATGAGCAACATTTTCTCTTTATTATTTTGCCTATGACGAGGTCGGGTATCGCGATAATAGTTCTGTTTTCTCTTGATGTTGTATAGAAAAGTATAACTTATTGCCATAACGTATCCGGACTTGATGAGGTAGGAGAAATGGGGACGAAACAAATTTAAGAAGTTGTCTTATCTGCGCAATGTTTAATTTGCCGATTTGCCGTTATCTTTGGAGTTGGATATATGGTGTAGTTTATCAACGTCTGTTTTCAAATGTAGCTGCATATTGTTATCAAGTTTTATGTATTGTAAATTACAGTGTCAGACATTGTAGCTTTGAATACCTGGTCTTGTGGAAAGATGCTAATAATACTCGTACAATGAAGAATAAGGGAAGGAAAAAAATCATCAAAATCTGTCAGTGATTTTGTTCTGACTACAGCAGAAAGTGTATGGCGTTTTACATTCTCATCCATGAACCCAAGCTTCTCCAACAGTTTATGAAACGTAAAATAAAATTGCATTATTGTTAAGTGATATATTTTAAAGAAAACAGGACTCTACGTCTTCCCTTCATTACGTATGCCTTCTAGTCATATCTTCTGCGGGTATTTCATGGGCGGTTTGGTCTTCAAGCTCAATGAATTTCACTATGATTTATTACATGAATGATAGATTGTGTGCTGAGAAGGATAGCTGGTTGGTTAGTAGTTTCTCCTTTTATTTATGTCTCTTGTATCCCTTTCACGCACTTGTCTCCACTAGAGAACCCTTTCTCTCGGATCGAGTTTGAACAAAAATATAAAAAAAAAAAAGAGAGATGTTAACCTCTTTGGCTTCCATTAGACACGCTATTAAAGTTTTAAAGAATTTTGTTTTCAACTTCATTTTTTTTTTCTTCTTTTCTTTATCTTTCAATGGGTGGCTGCTAAGGTGTTGATGGATTGATGCTGATGCGCTGCGCAGATCCGCCGCTGTTGACGCTGCTACTGCTGCTGCTCTAGCTTTGTAGAGAAGCTCTGGCTAGGGTAACATGAGAACATGTTGCATGGCAGCAGAGCTTAACGACATACATCAGAATCATGTTTTTCCCCCCCAATAGAACATTGTTTTCAATCTTTGTACTGAAGTAATTCTTCTTGTGCAGATTATCTATTATAAAGCTTAGCACTCAATGTTAAATTTTTTTTGTAACAGATGCTCATTTGTCTCCCCTGAAATATTGAGATATTGGTTTTCCCTGGTTCGCAGAACGCTCTGAAATGTTCTCCGTCACTTGCTCAGTAAAAGGGGGAAAAAAATGCGTTCACTTTACCGGAACATGACAGTGGCAAAGTAAGAAAACTACTATATTGGTTCTCGTAACGTAGTCTTATCTTTTTCTAAAAAATAACCCCCAAAAATCCGACCCAGAACCAAAGTCCAGAACACTTTCCCGTGAGGTGCCCCAAGTAGAAATATGAAACGTTTTTAATTTCGTCGTTTTTCAGTGTTTCAGAACATCCGTGGTAATCCAAGAGGATCTGTGCGATTATCTTAAAGTATTTTCTTGAAGAGAGATATAATCGTTTGGGAATCCTTTTGAGATGTTGTTGAGCCTAGCAAACTCTGGGCTGCTGGGCTGGTATCTCCCGACAGAAGCAGTTTGAGATGTTTTGATGGTTCAAATTATTTTCCTTTTATTTCTTAGGCTAAAGTATAAGTGGGCTTTACTTTGTGATCATAAAGTAGCAACCGGAAACATGATGGAGACAGGGCCGCAATCTGAAAGAACTGAGGTTCTGACTTGTTCTTGATCTTGCCTGAGTTCTGTTTACCTCTCCTTACTTCCGGATGGACCAGACCGGGCGCTGTTATGGTTTGTGGGTACCGAACGTAATCTTCTGCTGAAGTGAGTGACTGACATTGTTTAAACAAATCATTGTAAGACATTCAACATTTCGAAAAACACAGTGTTTGTGTGTAGTTAAGGCCATTGTCTGACAATTCAATGCTGCAGTCTTCAAGATAGCAAATTTCTGTTAAGGTGATCAAATATTTTGATCAAATTGATGAGGCAACATAACAATGGGTTTCTCTGTTGAACGATCATCTAGTTTTCTCGAAAAGCTTATAATTTTGTCAGAAAGTAGGATTTCTGTAAAAGTTGCATTTTAGTAGGGGATTTCTTTTTAAATACTATGCTGTTGTTGATCTATATTTACTTGAAGAGGAAAAGCAGAGTCCACAAGGACGGCAGTTGTCTTTAAACCACACAGCAGGATATGCCAGTGAATGCAATTTAGAGGCCATCCATGGTGGTCAACAAAATTGAATTAAACAGAGCAATTTGACTAAGGGAGAGAACGACATTTCATCAAACAGACGGACCAGTCTCGGGAAAATTTATAGAGGATAGAACTGAAGAGATGTTCTTTGGATTTCAATGATAACGATGTGGACTTAACGAAGAAATCTAGTTATTTGCATGAAGTGTAGAGGTCATCTGCGACAATCGGCAGCAATTAAGTCCAGAGGTTTTGTAAGTAGGTGAGAAAGCAAATCCCAAGGTTGCTATCCCCATTGTAAGGGCCCCTATCAATTTACCATGGAGGCTTTGGACACATACTTACATACTTATAAACTTTTCAAAGTCCGAGTGGTATCTCCAGGCCAACTTCTACAAACCAGCGAATACCGAGATTGATTATTTAAAAAAAAAAAAAAATCAGTTATTTATCATGTGATCTTTCAACAAGGAAGACTAGTAAACAGTTTTAAATTGAGATCTCTTGTTTTGGACCAAAGAAAAAAGGAAGACCATGGAGAAAATCAGCTGTTGCTTATTATTCATTCCCGTTGAGACATTCTGCAGAATAAATCGTTCTTGATTAAAAAACAAAACAAAACAAAACAAAAAATAATAAAATCAAATGGAGTGAATGACTGAAATACCTGTCATGCTGCAATTATGAGAAGGACAGCACAAGATAGAGAATGATGCATTGCAGCTATAAATTTCGTGTCAACAGCAAGCTAGCAGATTCCGAAAACAAGCAGATATTGTTCTGATGTTATTTTTATATCTAAAAAAAAAAAAGGGGGGGGGGGGGGGCATGATCCACTTTTTCTCTCAACTTTTGCCTCAAAACCCA
>JBCAUA010359497.1:0-16247 GCA_038406235.1 Peronia verruculata | reverse complement strand
CCCCCCCAAACAAATCAATGGTGCCTCTTCTGGAATAACAAGGTAAAATAAAGTTAATCCCCAACTTTCAATTACCGTTTACTCGCTCAGTGTATCTAACCTACGCCAAATAGATCACTGATCGCATAATATTTTGTTGGAATGTTGGTACTGATTAACCCTTAAAGGACCGGCTATGTGGAGCATTACTATTCCTTCAGGACTGGCCATGTTTTGGAAAATTCTTTAATTTTAGGTCGTCAGATGAAAAAAAAATTGTATAATATAAACGGCTCTGATTCCGCTTCCTTAGGTTTCGAAAGCAAGGTGAACAAAGCATGGTCTGGCGTGGGAAATTTATGGGATCAGGACTCTGCATAGTGTGATCTGTGATGGAAATATACGTGAGGGGTCCTTAAGGGGGGGGGGGTCCTAGAGTGATTTTTCGAATGCTTGGACTAGGGATTATTTTAAGCTTAAAATTCAGATTCAGCATATCCAAAGTAGAGGAAAAGTTTGAAAAAATAAAATTGTTTTGCAGCCGGTTGCCATGACAGCGCCGCCATATTGGATTTTGTGTTCGGAAAATTAGCTATTTTCAAAAGCCTAAGGCTCCTACAGTATTGAATGGAATTGTGTGAAAGTTTGTACATGAAAACTATAATCCTATCTTATTGAAAAAATGCATTTTTTTTATATGTCATAAAATATGTTTTATACATTTTTGAAATATGTATATGGACGGATATAAATTTTTCGCAATACTCCACCAAATATCCAATTTTCCTTCAGAAACGAACTGAAAGAAATTGAGAAAAAAACGATGCATTTTATCAAAACACATGCAATGGAAAATGTATATTCAAAATTTAAAGGCAATTGGTTGAGAAATAAATAAAGCCTTAGGGAAAAAAATTGAAGAAACCATACATATTGAGAAAATCACAATTGAATTTTCATAATCTCTCTATACAGTCATTTAGCGGGGTGGTGTTGGTACCGTTTTGGGGGCATACAGCATATGTTTCTGGCCCTATTCATTATTTTTATGATATGAGAAAAGTTCATAGTGTGTAAAAAAAAAAAAAAAGGGAAAACCCCATTTTTGATATTTTAGACCCAAAACATTATTTTCAGGGCCTGCACCCCCCCCCCCCCTTTTAAGGTTTAAATTTCAATTCAGAAAATTAATCAAATTACATTGTCACTATCAGGAACAAAACGATGTCCACATATGTCTGTTAAGTTACCTGAAGCTTTGATATCTAAAAATCATGGGCTTTGAACGATGTTTCAAATGGTCCAGAATTGTTACCATCAGACTTTCAGAGTGGTAGCCTAATAGTTAAAGGCGAATAATTCTGTAGAGCTACTTTATCTGGGACAATTTGTGAACATATTTCTCAAATGTTTATGTTGGGAGTTGTGGCGATTCCAGAACATTTTAGTGAGTTTGAGGAGTTAGTTGATCCATGCAAAATGACCATTCTCGGACAGCTGAAAAACTAGGTAGAGCTGGCATGTCTAAACATGGTGGTCGTGATCAAAACATGCCATATAAGTTATCTGCAACTTCATTTAATCCCTGTGGAAAATACTTAACATAAAAAAAATTCAGAGAATCTGACTGAGTGATAGCACTGCGGAAATCAATAGAAAGAAAACATATTTTTTAAAATAACCCACAATGCCTCATGAGTGTCTCCAAGTCCCACCCACTTTGGATCCTTACAAAAAAGAAAGAGGATTTCTTTCGATTTGTAATGAAAGTATTGAAGTCCTTCTTGTACATCAGGTTCCAGTAAGGTTAAAATAAAAATGGAAGAAAAAAAGAGGAGAATCTGTGATTGCTTGGAAATCGTATTTTTATAACACTGGCATCGCATATCCGCTAGAAAGCTCTACTTTTTGATTCTCAATTTCTTTTAGTTTTCGTTTTGTTTTAGTTGAACATTGATCATCCCGAAGTATTTCTTGTCATATTTATGTTTCACGGGTATCATTTTTATTATTAGTTGTAATTCAATCAAAGCCATCTCTCTCTCTCTCTATCTCTCTCTCTATCTCTCTCTCTCTCTCTCGCTCTTTGTCTCTTCTCCCTTAGATATTGTTTTTCCCAGCATTTTGTCATCATTCTGGGTTGTCAACTATTTTGTAGACACGGGATGTAATGAGATGGTATGATACGTGTGAATGCCTAGGATAATCTGATCGATGTCATACCAGCAACCCGCAGTTTTTCATCTTTTTTTTTTTTGGCCGTTCGTGTTTCACTGATTTTAACCATCTGTACACTGGTCTAGGTAATTCACATATCGCATTACGAGCAAAAACGGCCTTTAAGGGACAAAATTTGGAAGAGACGAATATGTGTGTATGTGTGGCAGAGAAAGAGAGAAGAAAAAGAAAACACAGAAATGTGAATAGACAGATGAAGAGAAATAAGGAGAGAGAGAGAGAGAGGGGGGAGAGAGAGAGAGAGAGAGAGAGAGGAAACAAATAGAAAGAAGAGAAATACTTCTAAACTAGCACAAAATAATGTTTGCATTCAGCTATTAGAGATTTATAAATATCAGTTTCATGCCCATGGAGAGATTTATAAATATCAGTTTCATGCCATTGTTCTATCGGAATGAAGAGAAACCTTTCCCTTTTTTCACTGGTAATTGCTTCCTTCTGTTTTATTTTACTTGATTTGTCATCCTGGTTTATCTCCTTTTGTGTTTGATTTGATTTTTCTTTTTTTCATAATTGTTATATTTGTAGTTGGATGTAACTCGGCCAAAGCAGTTTCTGTGTTTTCATTTTCTCACCTAAATATATATATATATATTTTCAGCATTGTGCCCCTGTTCTCTCGGTGTTAGAAATAAATTAAAAAAGAGATTGCCTAGAACATAGATCGTGAATAATGATGTTTTCTTCGTCCGTTATAGGATAGTAAATTAACATCAATAATATTCATAATGATAGCCATAGTAATGATAGCAATAACAACAATAAGAATTAAAGTAATGACAAAGAGATGAGTTCTGTTAATTTGCCAATGTCGATGTGAGAAAAAAAAAAAAAAGCAAACTACAAAACCACTCATAACTTCAGCCAACATTGTCAGCGACGTGGAGCGTTTTTGTTCATTAGTGTCTCTGTCATCAGTTGATAGATAATGGCAGAGGAACGTGACTATGAGAATGAATTGTCAGCGAGACACTGCCTTGCCACTATGGCGGCCTGTCACTCAGCACAGGCCACATGACGAGAGGCTTGAAGGCTATTGGCTACAGAGTCTTGACGGGTGAAAGATGTCAGATTTTGTGGGTGGAGAAGGCGGGGGTATGACAACTCACCACGCATAAAAAGTCATTCTTTATTACTACTTTCATTCTTCATTGTCTCTATTATGATAGTATTATTTATTATTATTCCTATTATTTTGCTGGTTACTTTTTATTCCTTCGTTTTTCTTTGTTATATTCCCACCCACTCATATTCATTTGGACATGTTAGTTTTTCGTCTCCTTAGTTGTTTGAATTTTGATATAATTCTAATTTTCAATCATCTGTCAGCTTTTCTCCTAGGATAGATAAGTTTCCGTGACATATTAACTGCCTTGATTAATTTTTGATCATCAAAGTTTCCGCTCCTCTTCCCATCACTCTGTCAACTTATCCAGCCTTTGTCTGACTCACATCAAAGTTAATCAAAGCCAACAGATGAGCTCCGCGATTGGAGGGCAAACATGGCTGTATAGATATAGTCAGCATTGCTGAAGTTGAGATAAAGCGACACGTACGAACGTATGAGCCAAATTGGGAACCAGACATAAACCAAACAGCTTAACACGATAGTTCATATTCGACAAAGCAAAAACCTGGAAATCCCGGGCGAAGTGTTTATACCTCATTTGCTAGAAATAGAACACTCACTGATGTTTGTTACCGCTCCACCACAAAATCCGAGAACAATTGTCACCGATCCCGTGCGTTTTTATGTGTTTTTCTATGTCGATGTGAACCGTTTAAGTGTTTGTACCCCCTAGCCTACTAAAAGTAAACGGGGATTTCCAGCCGTTTGCATGGTCTGAACAAATTTATTTCTATAGATCTATTTCAGTCAGACAGATAGATAAATTGAAGACAGTTCTCTCAAGATTATATACACAAAAAGACCTAACTTTGTCATTCAGTGTAATTCTAGTATACTTAGAGCCTGTAATTACGGGGATAAGCGCTATATAAATACTCTCTATTATTATTATTATTATTATACCATATATTCGTTTCGTACTATAAGAATATCTTGAAGGACACTTTCCGTACACATTGGTTTAATGTTACTGTCGTGCAGGTCTTTGTTTTCACTAGACTATGCACACTACAGAACAAAATTGTTCATGAAATGCAGAGATGCACCCATCACGCAACCCAGTGTATAAGTGTTAAAAAACGCCGATCCAATGATGGATACTGTAGTTAAATTGATGAGCGTTCCTAGACTGTCATCCTGCCTGGTCATTGGCTCCCCAGGTATCACGTGCTACTCTATACATCATGGCGGGTGACACAGACCGATGATGGAGTTTTGTTTTAGGCCCACACAGGGACAACTTGTACTCACTGACAAGGTCAACCGACAGGAGAGACTGAGGTTATGTGCTCAGTCGAATGTACTGAAATCTATATATGCCTAGTGAACATTACACTAAAAGCACCTAATGAACACATATCAGTCAGCTGTTAAACAGCTTAGAAATCATGGGTAGGAAACGAAGGAAGATAGCAAGTATGAGTAGATAGAGCCTGGCAAATTTTAAAACCGGCATTCATATCAATTTCAACTTGAGCAAGCATAAAGTATTGTTTGCATTAAGAATATGTTTTCTTTACTGGCTTACAAAGTGAGTGAGCGAAATCGTAAATAATTACGAACAAGAGACAAATAATGATGAAATGATATGAAGAATGGAGCGAAGGGTGGGAGAGTAGGCAAAAAGCACTCGAAAACTAAACAAAGAAACAAGCAAACAAAAGAGATAGAAGAAAGCTGGAACAAAAACAGCAGTGTGATGTATGTTTGTCTGTAAATACAACAATGATGGATTGCAGTCTCAAAAGTTCGGTTGTGGAAGTGAGAGCGAACTTTGAATCCTCATCACTGTTAATCTGTACGTGATAGAGCGATCAAATTTACTTCTAACGTAGAGCGCCAGCGGTGACAGGATTCGGGGGGCCGGCGGACACGCATATAGAGTAGAACAACAATTAGGAGCAGGAAGAAATAAAAAAGAGAAGCTTTGACCCTGAGCTGATAAATATGAGGATTTGTCCTAAGTTTGCTCCCGAGACACTCCATCAAAGGCTGAAAGTGGAATGTCTGAGATAAGCCGTTGTCTTATGATCGATAGAGGACACTGATTTTGATCGTTATAGCTTGGAATATGGCGAGGAAAAAAAATAATCTTTACAGAGAGTCCTTCGGGCAAACAAGAAAAGAATGTGTTGTCCAGTGTCTAGTATCTGAGAGACAGAACAGCTGTCAGCAGTGGTAGTTTGTATTGTCGTCCATTTATCGGGTTGAATATTAATTGTTCGTCTACTTGTGGTGTCGGTGGCCTAGCGGTTGTGCCGTTGGACTCTGGATCAAAAGTCCCGGTTTCCAATCCTGACTGGTCGCGTCCAAGGGAAAGACAATTTTCACACATTTCCTGACTCGACCCAGGTTTAAATGGGTACCCGACGTTAGACAGTGACTGAGATTGATAAGGATTTGAGCGCCTAACAGGCAGCCGCCTTGTATACTTTCCAGGAAGCTGAGAACGTTCATGAGTGTCATCTTTGGGTCTGTCGGGGGTAATAATAGATTGTAAAGCGATTGTAAATGCTCTCCGTTATTATTATTATTTCTTATTACTAGTAGCTATGGAAGATTTTGTCAACAATCATGTCTCTTCATCCGATTTTCATCAGACATTTAAGATTGACCAAAGAAAAAAAAAATGTCAAAGGAAAATATTTCGTCATTTAGCCGTGGAAGAGTCGAAGTGCTAATGTGGTCAAGGAGTCGCTGACTATACACTGCATGTCTATGGCTGTTTTCTTTCCTTTTGTCCTTTAACCAGCCGTGTTAATTTCTTTTGCCAGGCACAAGGGGCGTAGAACCAAGAAGTGGAAACACACACACACACACACACACACACACACACACACACACACACAACTTATTTTTTGCATTTGACAGATTGATCACACAAAATATTGATAAATATGTAACAATAACACGAAAACAGTTTCTTTACATCATGACTTTTTCTGAATTATTCATGTGAATGTTTCAAGCAAAGAGGGCAGACATGGTTTTTCCTTTCTTCACTGTGCTTGTTCGCCATCCATTGTGTCGGGCAAAGGGTAAAAATAGGGTTGGTAAAAAAATAATCCCCATAATTATCCAAACAATAAACAATCTTGTCTGGAAGAATTCATCTGAGATTACAATAGGGCCAGAGCTTTAATTAAAAATAATAAAAATAATAATAATTATGAAGTAAATATGGTATAAACTCTAGCATTTAAGCCTTTCTAGTGAAACATTTAGGGTAAATCGAGAGCTAAACATGAGCTCAGTTGCTCATCAAGCTAGAGCTCTGTTACTGAAATAAATTCAATTGAATTGAGTTCACCTCATAACTGTATAATCAGTTCGAAAACTGTGAATGGCCGACTCAAATACTTTATTTTATCATTTTGATGTGGGTGGAAAAAAAAAAAAAAACTCGAGAGGAGGAAGGAATGAATGTGTGTATGTGTGTGTGTTTTTCTTTTTTCTTTTTTTTTCTTTTTTAATTTCTCCACCTTCCTGGAGGAAATTATGCTGGAAAAATATAATTATGGCAAGCGAATTTCCTGTCAAAAGAGCCAAGATGGCATCTTACGGGAGTTGAAATGTCGTGAAATAAAGAACGACCTGTCAGCAGGTCTTATTTCACATTCTGCTGCTCCTGCAGAAAAAAAAAAATGCAGTATGAGATTTCCATACCAGGAGCGATCCTGAGTAACATAGGGTGACCCTGGTTCTTACCAGATCTGAGAGAGGCCCAAAGAAAGACCCAAAATCGCTCCAGATGTTGTTTTGTTTATTTATGTTAAGGTTTTACCTGCACATCAGCACGATCACGGCTATATTGTACCAAACACGGTGAGGTACTTTTACACGTCAAGACGAGAGGAAAGAGAACGAGACAAAAGACAGGAGCAAGGAGAGAGAGTGAAGAGATGACTCCTCTAGAACGTCGAGGGAAACAGTCAACGGGAGACATTCCACTGATGGCGGACTTTCACCACCTGCAGGTGGGAGCAAAGAACCTATTTATATAGCCCGGGCCCACACGGGGGACATCATCAGCTATGATGGCTGTCTATGATCACAGAATAATGTTACTATCTGTGCAGAAGACAAGTAGTTTGCACATTTTACATTCTATAGCAGATTTTACTGTAATCTCTATTGTCCCTCACTGAATTGTTTTTAAGGTCTGCATAATAAAGTTAGTTGAAGAGTAGGGACCCAAAACGACATGGCTATATTATGGGCCACTTAGCTTATTCACCACCAGATTTGTGGCAAAGAAATACTTGGCTAATGAAAATACTGTCAACATGGCACGATAAACAAAACCAATGAACAGAATTACGATTTCAAGAAAGAAAGAAAGAAAGAAAGAAAAGTAGAAAGAAGGACAGAACGAAAGAAAACCCAATGGCCAAAAGAAAAAAGGAAGGAAAGAAAGAAAGGAAGAGAGAACGAAAGAAAGAAAGAAAGAAAGAAAGAAAGAAAGAAAGAAAGAGAGAAAGAAAGAAAGAAAGAAAGAAAGAAGAATAGTAAGAAAACAAGGAAGAAAAAGAGAATTTAATTTTAGTTGTTATCTTTAGAGTTTTTTGTCAATCCCCTAAAGGTAAGGATATTTTTTAAACCAAAGAGGATCAATAGCTTTTTTTGTAATTTCATTTTAGTCTTTAAATAATGATGAGAAAATTAAATAAATGGCAAGCACATATCATTTCAATCCCTATACAATTTAAACAATCAGGGAATGTGTCTCATACACATGAATACTTCTATTCTCCCTATTAACTATGGGAGAGCATGATCTTCTAATGCTATTAACACCGTGGACACGAAGACGTAAAGCCTGCTCTGCACTCTTTCGAACGACTTTACAATGATATTAGTGTTACAAAATCCAAACCCATCCCCCCAGTAATGGACAAATCTGGCTGCTTTCTGGCCATCATTAGGACAAAGAATTTTAAAATTTGACGTCGGAGCGAAATCGTTCCAATCCCTCTCAATTCACAAGTGAGAAAGAAGCCCGCAATTTTGCCATCCTGACATCAGAATAAATTGGCCATCTCAAGTGCCGTCCTTCTATCCGCTTCCTCGTGTCTTTTTTTGCAGAGAGTTGCTCAAGAAGTTGTTAAGAACAAAGGCAAGCAGGAAATACCTAAGCCATGTAGGGAGGGGAAAGACAGATGGCCTCAGAGAAATGGATCTGACGAAAATGTCCACAGGCTTATATGGCTAATCATCAAATGCACGTCAATATTTCACCCAAAATTCGATTTTTTTTTTCTATTTATGGATTTGAACACGAAAAGAAAGGCTTGATAATAATAACCACGGTGTATGACAGGAAACAGAGATCAATATATCGCGTTTTTTCACCACCATTGTGCAGGGCATAGAATGCTGTCCCTTCAAGGGCCCATTGTCCCCAGATCTTTTGTTGGAAAACTCTGCAAATACGTGTCAAGCCTTCTTACGACCCACCATCGATCATTTTGAAGTTGCCTATGGTATCTTAACATATTTCTCGTAATCTCTTGTCATCACAGCCTAAAGGCATTCTCAGGCCCAGACTCTTGGCGCCCACATGTGTGATGAATGATGAATGCATAGACAGCTAGATAAAAAGGTAAACATGTAAATAAACATGAAGATATGTAGATGGTAAGTGGGAAATCAGAGGTTCAGTTGACAAGTAGGTATATAAAAATGTAAGGGGATAGTTAAGTGTTTAAATAGAAAATGTAGGGGAGAATGTCGTGAGAAATATGCGTATATTGGCAGTCGTAATATCCTCTTGTTTAACCATCAAAAATAATGTGTTTATTTCAAATGAATTGAATCTTTCCTTCGTCAGATGTGAAATAAAAAGTGAAATGAAAAACACGTGTTAGAGTCTGGATATCAAACCTCATGTCTCTCCTGACTTGGAACATAACTGTAGGACTCTGCGAGTTGGCGTTCAAATTTCCCAAGTCAAGATTGTTTTAGAGCAGTTGTACAAGGGCAGAAAATTTGACGCTCTTCTGCTTCTTGGTTATACATGTATTTGCGAGGTCCTCTACATAGAATAGTCACTGTGTGAGGTGGTATAAAACAAAATAAGATACCGTATAGATCGCAATATTTTGGACAGAGGTTTGTTTGTTTGTTTGTTTGCTTGTGTTGGGGTTTATCGACACATCAGCACGACCACAGCTATACTGTGTCAAACACGGTAAGATACGCTTACATGTCAAGAAGAAGAGAGGAAAGAAAGCAGGACAGAGGGCAGGAGCAAGGAGCGAGAGAAGAGATGTCTCTCCTGGAATGTTGAGGATAACACTCCACGGGCAACTCCCCACCGATGACGGGCTTACACCGCCTGCAGGTGGGAGCAGAGAACCTACTTAAAAAAACCCGGACCCGCGCGGGGGGTTTAAACGGAGGTACGAGTGAAAGTGATGTATTTTTCAGTGTTATCCAGTGTTATTCTTTTCGTATTTCCATGGTAGAAATTATCCCTGCAATATATTACAAGTATGTGCAAGAATATCGAAACGATTTGCTCATCCACAGCGAGAAAAAACTGTTACGTATAGCAAAGTCTTCAACCAATTAAGGTATTTTCTCAGACTAATCCATTAGACAAACATTATCACCCCAAGAATAGTTAATATTACTGTTATCAACTTATCACCTAAGTGTAACCAGCTGTATCAGAAAATACTGCATTTAAAAAACAAGTAGGAAGAAAATATCTGGCCCTGCATTTTTAAATAGTGTGACTGTGTCAAACTCCATGTGTTGATTGCAAAAAGGTTTTATAGAGAAGGAATTTCTATAATGTGAGTGGGATGACAGTAATGTGGGTAAATATTGGTAGATGCAGTGCGTAATAAGTATATTTGAAACTGTGGAGTCCTCTTGTAACAATGCTTTACTTTCTCCCAAAGGAAAGTGGAACAGTCTGCAATACATTCCAGCATTCTCGCCATTCAATCCAAGGCTTACAGCTAGGCACGCTGGATTTTCACAGAAGATCCAAAGTAATTAACGAAGTGGATGGGTGTCTCGAAGATCGCTTTAGGCTTCCATGTCGTAACACAGACAAAGCATAGACAAAGCAAAACAAAACAAAACAAAACAACAAAACAAAAAGTTTCACCACACATAGTGAAACACGAAATCATTTTGTACTGACTGGCACATGCAACTGACCTTGGGAGAGTCAGTTTGAGCGAGAGGGGGGGGGGGGGGGAGTCAGGAAGAAAAGGGGGAAAATGTAACTTAGGCCTATCATGAAAGCAATAGCTTTTTACGCAACGATCCAGATAATTACAACCGTTTTCAGTGCGATAAGTACGGCGGACTTCCTTATTCCCATCTCAGCTACATCTGATGGCAGCCAGTATTTAATGTTATTTCTGTTATTATTAAAGCTTTGATTTCTGTGCCAGCTCTGTTGATGTACCTGACAGTTTTCTTTTTTTTTTTTTTCCTTTGTGGGCCAGCGTTCTCTTTGGATCAAAGAATAGTTTTTTCCCTGTTCATAAGACCAATAATAATAATAATAAATGTAACACTAATGATAATGACAAGGGTATTAATGATAGTGACAGGAATAAGGATATAAATTATTCTGCCATTAATTGTAGTCACCTTTATAATCAAACTATTTTTTCTAGGACATTTTTGCGAAATAATAATGAACTAATGCAGTCATTTGATAGACACAGCATTTACATTTTTATATTTACATTTTTATATGTTCACTTTGTTGCCCTAAAGAATGATCAATTTGGTTTGAAAATTTGGCTTCCAGTTTGAACATCAAATAGAAGTGATTTATATGTGCTATTTGCTTTTTTGATTTTTTAAAAATTGTTTAATTAGTTGCCGGTTTGACAATCTTCTATTTTTTTGGTTTGTTTGTTTTATAAACTAATGCTGGTGGTGATGTGTTGGTGGTGATGATAAATTGATTTACATCCACGTTTTTTTTTTTTTTTCTTTACACTAATCCAAAACTCTCCGCGCATGAAATATGAACATAAAGACATTACTCCAAAATATACACGCCCCATCACGTATTCATTGTTGCCTTGTCTGGAACAGACATTGGTGATCATGGTTCTCCACTCGGATCTGTTATCAGCCAACCTCAAGAAGGAGTTGTTGTCATGACGTTTGTTGTCCATGACTTCAGTGTAGTGTTTTCTTTGTCTATCCCTGCTTTTTCTACCTTCTGTCTGTCTTGAATAGGCTTGCTTAAATATAGCTGTTTTTTGGGGTCTTCTGCTGAAATGAGGCATGTATCCTTTTTTTTTTTTTTTGAAATTTTAATCGAGATCTGTTGATATTGTGTGGCCATGTCAGCCTGTAATCTGTGACAAATCTATTCTGCCATCCCTCTGTCTGTGGTTTATTTGCTTGATATTGGATTATAACCGCCAATCACACGGAAAATAAAGATAGAAATATAAAAGGATCTGTCGCCAGCTTCCCTTAAAAGGTCGCTTTGTACCTTTCAAAATGAGTACAGTCGTCCCTCGCTGTATCACTGTTAACCTTTCGCAGCTTCGCTGTATCGTGGTTTTGTTTTTTGTTCTCTCTTTTTTTTTTTTTTTAAATATGTATAATTATGTATTTCTGTATTGCGGATTTCGAGCCATACCTGGATGTAACGTGATATGTTCCCGGAGCACCAAATAAATTTCATAAACATCTAATTGTTTAAGGGAAGGGTACTACAGTAATGGGAGGGTTGATAAAAGTATGGGGGACGATTATAAAGGTTTAAAATATAAGTAAATAATAAAATAAGTATAGTATCTCGCGGATTCCAAATTAGCTAGGGCAGTCCTGGAACTTAATACTCGCAATAAACAAGGGAGAATTGCAATCTTGTGCCTTGTAACTCTGAGGATATTAAATCTTTCTATGACTACTTTGTTGAATAATCCGAAAAGTATCCGTTGAAATGTCAACGTGTTGCTGCTTCGGAAATAATGATTATTGCAGTTCCGGAGACAACAGTTCAAGTCTAAATCACAATATAAAATAATAAATGCCATGATTCTGGAATGTCATTTACTCAAATGCAAAGTCCGATGAGCTAGTCTTTAACACTTTACCTACGACACCTATACGAGCTAAGATGTATGGGTCTATTCACTGCCATCTTAAAGTTAGAATTGGCATTCCTTTTTAAAAGGCTGTCACTCATTGTATATTTCAAATATAGGAGCTTTATATTTCTCTTGTATCTGAAACGACATGACATCAACGAACGTAAATATTTAGACTATAAGTGTGTTTCGTATTTTCGCTATTTTGACATTTCTAAGGTTAAGAGATATTGGCAATAATTGAGAAATAGAATAGATCAAGGAATGGAGAGACAGCGTTCATATTGAAAACTTTAAAATTTGTATTTACTGTCGAGGATAAACATTTGAGGTTGTCAGGGTTACAAGTGAAATCAGACAAAGATGCTGGTAGACTCTCTGGTGGTCAGGTCTTCCTAGCAACCCGAAGCTGTCACTAACAGACTCTGCTTCAAAAAAAAAAAAGAGAAACGAAAAACAAACGAAGCAATTTTATTGGTACACCTACAGTTTAGAATATTGTTTCCATCCTCACCCCCTGCTCTCTGGTTTATAGTGTGCGACGGTATGGGGTAAAAGGGCCATTGAAACAATCAAACAAACAAACAAACAAACAAACAAACAAACAAATACAAAGTGCTGTTACATATACCTTCAAAAACAAAAGAACAAAAACAAACAAACAAAAACTCTCTCCCCTTTCTTTTTCAAACAAAGATTTGTTACAAGAAGAGGTAAATTTGTCTAAACTCAAAAAGTCGCCTTTCGGGGACATAAATAAATGAAAGACTATGACTAACCATGTCTGTCTTATCCATATCTGGGAGAATAAGGAGACGGTGCCGGCATAAATTAGGCAGCTGAGTTTCCTCAATGTATAGTTTCACAGATGACATGTTAAATCGATTAAGTGAGAGAATTTCAAAATGTAAACATAGGCATTTGTGAGAGCATTGGTAGTTTTGAATTTCAATGAAACAAACCTGTACTTCGACCAATATTATCTTAATAGATGCATTTATTTTCTTTAAGCCTGATAGGATCAAGTGGGGAATAGGTCAGAATTCGGATATCATACTTAGCAACGGCATTCTAGACGGCAAACGCAGAGTTACAATACTGTACTCATACTACAATACTTCAGAGCAACATTTACATGCCTTTACTGATGCTCTTACAGTCATTCTGACACTCACATGTTCCACGAATCCTTTACCGCGAATCCTTTTTTTTTTTTTTTATGTTTGCCTTTTACAGGAGTCAAGGACTGACATGCGGAAGTTTTCATTTAGCTCTGTCATTTTGTACGCAAGCAACAATTTCTTGTCCCGGCAGCATCAGGCATTGTTCTTTATCCCTGTGACTATACAGGAACTCAAAGTTACGTCAGTTCCCATACTTTACACGCGCTCACTGAGAGTAACATCTAAAGGCCTATACCAGATATGCCCCAGGCCCTGGGCTGGGGGACAGAGCTTCTCTCCTGCCTACGTGCTGGAACAAACACAATAATCAAATCTTGTGGGTCAGCAATTATCCTCAATTTGACGCCTTGCTAGTCAATTTCTCGACCTAGCCTGCCTGCAGTTCTTCCAGTGGGTTTCAATTCTGAATCAGTCAGAAGGTTTCAGACAGAATTTGTCTCTGAATCAATTCGTAATTTTTTTTTTTTTTTCTTTAGCTAATGTGCCATCAACAAAAATGTTGGTCCTCTGTTTGAGGATTTCTTATAATACAGTAAACGCTGCCGGGCACCATTTTAGTTAGTGTAGAGTCATATTATATCGGTAAAATTCATACCATCTGTGATAGAAGACAACAATATTTTGCGAGACCCATTAGAAGCTTATTATGAAAAAAGGTAAATGAAGTATAGTATATCATTGAAAATCTGAAATATTGCCTTAAAAAATGGCCGAGCATATTGGGCCGACATAATCGCATCCGGGACGTTTCAAATGTCAGAAAGATGTATTGAGAAACATTATGCCTAGAGATCCTGAATATAACGAGACAAACGACTTTCTTCATATATCATGGACATGACTACCTGAACATATTTTTGAAGCCAGTACGGGCAGTATGAGGTCTGTCACGACAAGAACGGCAGCTTGCATATCCACAGGCTATAACTCTTTAAAAAACGCCTTGTCTATTTTGATTTATGATGTGTAACCTCATACACACAGATATCTATGTCCATAAAGTAAGATCATTATTTTTTCCCCATATTGTAAAGTCTAGAACCACATAATCCACGATCGGTAATATCGCTAACAGTGTCGGATATCTCAGTAAAACGGCAGGCCTGAGTAATTGCACTGTAATAGCTATCTCCGTGGCCTTCTCATAGAAGGGACACAATGGAAAGAAGGGGAGGTAACGAATTTGCTTCCTGTTGGAGTATGGGCATAGTTCTAACAGTGCCCCTGGGCAGAGGCAGAATGGAAATTGGGACTTGGTTATCTCCACGTTGTAAGTGGCCTGTCTAAGTTCTCCGTTTTCATTGCTGGGCTTTCCTGTTCTTCACGTTCTGGCTTTTTCACTTCCGGGAGGTTGTCCTATTCATCCCTGCATTATCTTCTCTGCACCAATTTATATTTGCAGAGCAAGATGGCCGACCATTTATAGAGATATCTGACCAACTTCTATCGATGCAGTTTTTCCCCGGCACTGACACTTCTTTCAAGTCCTCAGTTCTTGTTGTTGCTTGTTAAGACCGGAGAAATTGGAATCGCTGAATTATTAACTGTGGGAAAATTTATATTTGATGACTAGAATGAAAAAAAAAAAAGTCGGTATTATCAGACAGACTTGTATATCTTTATTAACCGTTCTCCATATTTTGACCTTTTGGCATCCTTAAGATTGGCTTCACCGCATGATCTTTGCAAACCAGTTTATATTGGCTGAATAAGAGTGAAAGTTGTCAGTACTGATTGACTGGTTTCTACTTCTAATAATGCTTTCTTTGTTTTTTTAATTTACGGTAGTGATCGTTTCTGACATCTGTGATTTTAAACATCCTCCAGATTTAACTTTTCATCTGTATGCTGTTGTCTGGGCACCAATTTGTATTAAGAATTTGCTAAATGAGATAGGCATTTTTAGTAGAATGAAAACTTTCAGCAATATCTGACTGACTTCTATCAATGCAGTTCCAAAGGTCTTGACTGCTACACTTGCCCTGTTTTCAAAACCATGGAGATTGACCTATACATCGGTGCAATTCTATATCTGTCAAATTTAATAACAAAACAACAACAACAACAACAACCACAACAACAACAACAACAAACATCGTCAACACTATCTGATCAATTTATTACATGTCATGTTTACCATTATGATTAAGAGGAAGAAAGTTGTTTTTGTTATAAGGAGACGAAATCTAGGAATAAAGATGGTTTTGCCCAGCCCCATATCTTCCAGGCACAAGCCGGTATTGAACAAGCAATGTACATTTTTTGTTTGTTTGGTTTTTTTTTTTAACGTCTTTGCTTTTTGCTTAATTTAAACGTACAAATGAAAAATTCCGAAAAGAATTATGGCCTAACTGTAATAAATGTTTGTTTGTTTTGTTTTGTTTTGGCTGTTTTTTGTTGTTGTTGTTTTATTATTATTATCATTTTTTTTTTTTTTTTGTACTCTGTCTATCGCGTGAGAAGAAGTAAAGTATGTCTTTTCGGCTTTTTCAAACTGCCTATTCAACAGATCTGTGTCTTGTTTGTTTACATTGTTACCTTTTTAAACTCCGGGGGGGGGGGGGGGCGTGGTTATCTCGGGACCAAAGGTTTAGTGTGGCAAAGGGGGGGGGATGGAGGGGAAGGGGGTTGGGA
>JBCAUA010359386.1:0-18659 GCA_038406235.1 Peronia verruculata | reverse complement strand
TCTATCTATCTATCTATCTATCTATCTATCTATCTATCTATCTATCTATCTATCTATCTATCTATCTCTATCTATCTGCAGTCACTGTTCGTCCACGATCGTTTGATGTGTCGCTGGGTATGTCTTGGTCTGTCAGTCCGTCTATATGGATGTATGGATGGATGGATGGATGGATGGATGGATGGATGGATGGATAGATGGATGGATAGGTGTGTAGATGGATGGATGGACGAACTTACCTATATATTATATGGTACATATTCTACTTTGTAATCAAACTGTTTGTCCATATTCCCCACTGTACTTACTGCGATAGTTCTGTCTCTTGTCAAGTTCTCGTTAACACTAGCCCCGGGATAATCCAACTCACATCTTTATAAAAATCACCTACAAACTGATGGCAACGTCAGTATGAATGCCCAGTATCTCCTCTTTCTGACCCCTACTGCTATGTTTATATTTGTCCATGCTGTTAGCGTAAAGCTAATGAACAAATAGCCGAGGACCTAACCAAGGGAACTAGTAAATTGCCCATGAGTGAAGAAATAACAGTACGTTGGGCATTTGACAAAGCCGGGCATGATTGCCATACCTGTGCGGAAGAAGAGGGAAACTGGCATTCGCAACTGGCATAGCTGTAGTCACACTGTTGCTTAGCGACATTGTGTCCTTTTTGTACAAATAAAATAAAACAAACAGACTGACACATAGAAAAGCTCTTGCTGTCTCACGTGCCTCTATCAGCCCCTTTCTCTCCCGTCCAGTGCCATTTTCAGGCACTTGATGGTCAGAATAGACAAGTCTGGTTCTGTAACCTATACAGACACCTGGCTTAAAAAGAACCAAAAGACAGGTCTCAGCTCAAAAACTGTAGTTTTTCAAGATCCCCTGCCAACGCCATCACCAGGCTAAAGATAAGCTAAACAGTACTGCAATCTAAGTTACACTGAAATAGAGATAAGCTTCCTTTTGTTTGAGCTCTCACGACGACATTTCTGAAAATTCACTGAAATGTCTCGGGGTCACTTTGGTTTGATGGCTTGATAAGCATTTAACTGATCAAACCAACGGTATTCTCATCCTCTTTCAATATCAAGCAGAGTGGACAGTTGGGCTTGATAGTGAATCGGCCATGTCAATAGATTTCACCAGTATCCCGGGAAATCCCATCGCCCCCATGTCTTTGGCCTTGTCTCGGTCGTAAATTTGCCTCATTTCTTGGTTTGACCCTGTCGCAATAGGACAAGAAAATTCTTACTAAAAGTCATCGTTGTGGAGCTTGTTGAACATAGGTGTCCTCTAAATAAAAGTAGTAGTGAGAAGTGTTAACATGTTGATGATTTAATGAGGTAGAAAAACATGGAAAACATAGGAAAACACACACACACACACAACACACACACACGCACACACACACACACACACACACATATATAGAAAGCATAGAAAAACACCTAACTTACTTCCGCGTTGGATTTTCCCGGAATCTAGTGTTCCACTAATCCGCTTGCCATATACATGTGCTTTGAGTCGCAAAAGTGTTGTGCTGTGCCAAACTGTAATATCATTTTCAGGTATCTAGTTTCTGGATGGCGTGGTTATGTATGTCACATTAGCTCTGTTCATCGGTTCCGTCAATAGACACTGCGTGCGTATTATTAACTTGATTTCTCTCGATGCAGTAACTGCACATAGTGTTTGTATTTTTGCCAGAAACTTCAGCAGCGTGGATAGTTCTATGATGAATGGAAAGCAAACAGTACTAAGTGATCAGATTCAAGTTTTGAGAAAACTAGGATTTTTTGTCTACATCTCCTGTGGTTTTTTTTTTTTTTTAAGTATCTGTAAAATTGGATTTCGGACATTTCTGGGTTTTTCATTTGTCGTTGTTGTTTGTTTTTTATGTGTTGTTTTTGTGCCTTGTTTTGTTTTGTTTCTAACATAGTTAATTTGCTTCTAAGGCTCTAAGGAAAGAGGCACTGTAAGGACGGTGGCACAAGACTGTGTAAGTCCAAAACTAGGTTAAGTGATATTTTTATCCCAGACAATTCCTCAGAAACCTTCTTTCGTCATGCCTGTTTAATGGTGCAGTTCTACTGGCGGGAGACCATCGTAAGTAGATTATATGAAGATATAATACGAGAGGATTTCTGATGGGTAGTTTGAGACAAAAATAATTCTTGACGTAATTTTGGACTTAACACTGGTTGCGACTGTTGCTGTCGATAAGGCCAGCTATGTGATTTTGGCGAGATTCATAACATCGATATTGAAAGAAAGAGAGAAAAAAAAAAAAAAGAGTGTTATGTTCTTGTGCATTTCCCCTTCTCAAATTTTAATGAACTCGTTCGGAATTTGATGTCATGAGGACAGGGTCTATGCGGCCGGGAGAATGGAGTGTACGACAGTTTACATCAGATGGTCAACAATGGCGCAAGACATCGGGTCTTTTCAGTAGGAGTTCGTTGTGACCAGCCCTATTATTCCCCTTTGCCAGACAATAGAGGTTTTCAGCAAGCATTGAGAAGAAAAAAAAAATCCGTTTTTTTGTTCATGTCATTTGAAGACTGATCACAACAACAACAACAACAACAGTAACAACAACGACAACAACAACAAAAATAATTGATAAAATTATGGCAATAAAAAGAAATCATTCTCTTTATACCATATACATGTATATTTCTTTTAAAATCGTGGTATATATTTCAAGCAAAGGGCGCAAAGTGATTTTTTCCTTGTCTGCACTGCTTCGCAAATGGGAAGTAAAAAGACTGGCTCACAACGCTCTCCCATTAGAACACAAGGTTGATTACCCCACTTTGCAATCTGAAATCCGGCTGTGAACAACAATACAAGAGATTGTTTTTGACTAGAGCTATTAACTTCCCTTTACTAGACACAAGCGTTCTTGAAAAAACAATATTTGAAAAAAAAGAAGATTTTTTTTTTCTAGAATTTTTACATTTGCCTTATAGAATACAGTGGTGTGTGTGTTTGAGGGGGGGGGGTTGTTTTTGTTTTTGTAATTTTTTATATTGTGTATTTCAAAACAAAGAGTGTAAAAGTCATTTATTTCCTTCCTGCTCTGCTTGTTCAACACCCTTGTGCCTGGCAAAGGAAAATAACAATGTTGGACAAAAACAATCCCCGTTAGAAGGCAGGAATGATGTACCATCGTTGTTCTTGTCTTTCTGATGACATGTCATTGTATTGTTGTCCTCAAAAACCCAGTGATACAGTAATGACTTTTAATGAATGTATTCATATTGCCATGTGCTGCACAGTATAAACAGAAAGGAAATAAAGACCGGAGGGCTCATCCCTGTGTAGAGAGAGGAGGCTAAAGTAGAGTAGGAGATAGGGACGATAGGGACCTGTTAATATCAAGCAAAAATAGTGAGGGAGACCAAAACAACGCAGCGACACTCTCAGACCCTCGTGTTGGAAGACCTTTAACACCTTTTTGATTTTTTAAGACAGGATGTATTATTATTATTAGTTTTTTTGTTTGTTTGTTTTTTTTTTCTATGTGTTATTTATATAACACCGCGAATTTTTCAGAAATTTTCCGTTACTCGAGTTTCAAATAACAAGAGATTTTTTTTCCTCTGTACAATGCGTGTCTCATACCGCTTGTAGTTGGCAAAGTAAATTTAGTTTACCGTCAAAATGGCTCTTTCTCAGTCCATAGTACTGACACATTTTGGACATTATCTGTTTTTTTGTTGTTGTTGTTGTTGTTGTTTTTTGTAGTAATTGGCAATTTAAAAACCAATCACCTATGTATTTTGTGTAGTTTGTGATAGACTTACTGTTTAAAAAAAAATGTATTTCGGGGCCCCTCCCCCCTTTCCAAAATGAACAATTAAGAATAACAAAAAGATATTGTTCGTGATAAATTAGGTCAGTTAACTATAAAACTATAATTGCCATCATAAGTAAGGCTGTGGTTGTCCTACACGTATATCAAAGCTTCACATCTCTTGACCGAGTGCCTTTGCCTCTGCAGTATATCTCAGGTAACACCTGTCCATCGAATGGCCCCCGTCCAGTCACCATAGCTGTCCGAACCCATGCCCTCTTGTGACAGTACAGTAGCGGTCAAACACCTGCCTGAAATATGTCCTGTCGTACTTCCTCACTGTGACTGGGTGGTTCACTGGAAGTGACCATGGCAACAACTGCCCCCAGAGCAAAACGGAAGATCAAATTCACCACCAGTCTGTGAGATCTAGCATCCTTCTTCTGACTGGTCACCCTATTGCGCAAGTTAAAATTTTGAAAATGCATGTACAGCTGGCCATTTAGTTCTTTTCTGTATAAGACCTGCGTATTTGTTTTGCCAAGATAACGCCCTATTTTCCAGCTGCTATCCCTATAGGGCTATTCCAAAAAACCGTTTCCATTCAAAACTGAACTGTACGTCATCAGATTGGGCTCTTTTGTTGATTATCCTACGTCCTTGTTGATTACTTATAGCTTTCAGCAATATTGTTCATAAGCATTCGGGATTTCCATACTGCACAAAAATATGCCATACCGTGAGCATGCTCTGGCATTTCCAAGTCACGAAGACCTGCAAAATTGCTAATGAGGGCTGAAACAGCGCTATGCTTCCGTCTACTCATCACTCTGGATTTTGTACTCAGTGTCGACAGCTTTAAACAGCCTCAGTTTTGATGTCGTTTCTACGCAGTCGCTCAGACTACAACACCACAATTTTCCACCAGCGATCAGTATCTACACAGACTGACATCCAAGATATCTTGGAGCCAAAGATTGAAGACCCCCAACCTCCCAGCGGAGAATCCTCAAAGTGGTCAATGCTCCCAAGCACTCACTCCAATTTCTCCCAAACCGATCCCGTTCATATTTCCCCGATCAGCAATGATCCCATCCCGAAAACTTACGAAATTGCAACTCAGACAGGATCCTTTCCCGAAAGTAAAGTGTCCTCCCCTGCAAGTGAAAAATCTCCTACACAAGTGAGTGAAGTTCTTGCAAGCCCGAGTAAAAAGTCCTCCGTGAACAAAACATCCTCGTTACCAAGCACAGAATCCCCAAAAGAGATTACAACTCCAGTAAGAACGCCTTCTACTATAAGTAAGGAATCACCAAAACAGATCGTTTCCCCCGTAAGAAAAACATCTTCCACAAGTAAGGAATCCTTTAAACAAACTGCATCTTCTATCTGTGAAAAACCCTCCTTTATATGTAGGGGGTCTCCAAAACAGATATCATCTCCTGTGAACAAAGTGCCCTCCTCTGCAAGTAGAGAATCCTCAAAACAAATCACAACCCCTTCAGCTAAAACGTCTTCCGCCACAAAAAGAACATCTTCGGGACAGAGTTCAACTCTTGCAAAGAAAACGCCCTCCTCCTCTTGCAGGGAACCAGTCGTCCTAGAGCGACATTATTTAGACGTCGCTTGTCAAACACAGTCTTCATACAGTTTGGAATTAGGCCTCAGAGATATTACCGAGATAGCGGTCGAGCCAGTTAAGACTGTTCTTTCTACACTCCCACGTAACATTGCCACGCAGACAGACACCTTCGACAATTTAGATCCGGTGATCAGGGACCTGTACACCCCCAGGAAAGAATCTCTCAGAAAGCCAATTAACCAGAGGACCAGCTCCGTCTCCTGCCAGACTGATCCCGTTCGCATTTCTTCGTTCGTCAAAGAACCCAGTCGGAAAGTTGCTTCCCGTAACTATCATACCGCTAGAACTGAATCAGTTGATAGTGCACTGCCTGTAAAAAAAACATTCACATGCACATGTGAAGAATCTGTAAAACAAACCATAGACAAGACTCCCTCCCTTACCAGCACAGAATCATCAAAACCAAAATCGACCATACCCCAGCTGACTCTTCAAAATGCAACTACCCAGACAGAGTCTTTGGGTCAAGTAGAATCAGCCAGCAGTTATAATTCTCACAAAACTGCAGAGTCCAGAAAGACAGATATCTCCCAACCTTCTCGTGACATTGTCAAGCAAACAAAAACCTACGATAACATAGAACCGCCTGTTACAGACCTCCGCAATATAAATAAAGGGCCACTTAGAAAAGACCAGAGACAAGAACACTTAGAGCCTGTTCCGAAAGGGTTCACTCGTCCGCGATCTCCAACTAAAGCTTCTACTGTCGACTCTCTTGAAAGTACAAAGCGCAGTTCAGCAAATAAAGAACCCACCAAAACAGCTTCAAAGCGTAATAGCCTATCGTCAGTTCGAAAAAATAGTCCCCCACCACGACCTCTACCTAGACCTCAACCTTTTAATCCTCCTGAAAGAACCGACCACCCTCAGTACTTCATTTTCCGAGAAAGGCCTGATTGTATTGCACCTGATACCAATCCTGGTCTCACTACTACCGATACCTTCATGAGTAAGCAAGATCAGTTGATTCCCATCAAAGAGAATCAGCACCAAAAAGCTTCTGTTCAACAGCCACAGGAAACTCCACCCAGTGTCCCCACTACAACACTGCATATACCAGGTGCCGGAGTTTCTTTCAACTGGAACATCCACATTGGAGGAACTCCCTATCAAGCTGGATTTAGTACAGCTACCGTTCAGGAGTCTCAAGGTCATACGCCGGCATCTTACCAGCCCAGACCAGAGTCATTTCAAACCACTTCATCAAATCGCATGTTTTCTAACCAGTCCCTTCCAGGTCATTTCATGGACGGCGGTGGTGGAAGCCGAAATAACTCGTCATATCTCAGTTACCAGACTACTCTACAAGGGGACTCGAGCGAGGACTTCATATCTAGAAGAATGCAGAGAGCCGCGCATTCGACATCAGAGGCAGCGCCCAAGCGAGTCAGCCATCCAAGTGGTCGTCCAGCAGGTCTAGAGAGCAAATTCCAGCCTTCGTCTGCTGCTGGACCTTCCAACGACATGCGTTCCGAGGTGCCGGCGAGAGCACCTGGCCGGAAACCGCCCACTGTCATCTGTTATATCTGTGGACGTGAGTACGGCACGGCTTCCATCGGCATCCACGAGAAGCAGTGCCTGGACAAATGGAAGCGAGAAAACAATGAGCGACCGCCTAGTCAGCGTCGCCCCGAGCCAGTGAAGCCGCAGATCTCTATGGAATCTGAGTCAGCGCGGAGCATCCACGGGGCTCAGGCAGGCCAATACAATCTGGACGCGATCAATGACGCGGCCTTTGCAGCTGCCCAGACCCAGCTTGTGCCTTGTCCAAAGTGTGGACGGACCTTCCACCCAGATCGATTAGAAGTCCATACTAAACACTGCCATTCTGTTTTCAAGAGAAATAAGTGAAAATAATTTTGGAAATGCTGAGCTTTTTATTTTTTACCTGTCTTCCAGAGAAACGCAGGCAGCTCCCATATTGAATTTATGAAACGTAATGGGGAAGCGGAATCCGAACATTGAAAAGGTAAACATATAAATAATGGAAGAGGAAAAAAAAAAAAAAAGAAATTAAATAAAAATTAATTAAAATTAGAGACATGTGGAAGGAGTTGTGATAAGGGTTATTTGTTTTGTTTTGTTTTGTTTTGTTTTTAACAGGAATGACTAATACTTCCAAATTCAGATACTTTTCAAATTCTGCATAATCAGATTCATAGGAATGATCGTATATAGCTGTCTGTAGTAATAGATAAAGAAGGTTGTTAGAGCAACGTTATTTGATATAAGCTGTGTCTTTGAGTACCAAATCATTTACAGTTCTGAGACAGAACCAGGACAAGGAACATCATAGCTCTGAGAATACAATGTGTCTTCCATCGCTACCTAGCACGATACTACGCATATTATCACTTTCTCTTAGCAACTTCCTAGTCGATTGCCTCAGCCAGTGATGACCACTCTTGTTGTATTAAACTGGCATGGTAACCATAAAACTGTTTTGGTATTTTCTCGTTTCTAAGTACCAGCTGAATATTTCGTATTTAATTGCGATCACAAAATTTTGCTGTCGTCGTATCTTTAACCATTTACAGTTTATTATTATTTTTTTGCATAGTGTTATTGTCTTGGGCTGAAGCATTCACACTTCACCATTACATTTATTTGTGTTAAATCTTTCGAAGCGTTTGAAGACTTTCCCCGTTTCTGAGCGTTAAAATGTGTTGGGGTGTTTGTAGTTCACCGGTTCTTAGCAACGGATCAGTCAGCCTTCGTCTCTTGCAGTGTGTTGAAGCGTTCATACTTTGCTGTTATTTTATGTTGCAATGTCTTGAAATCTTCATCATTTACTAATACTTCGTCTTACAGTTTCTTGAAATGTTTACGTTTTTTTTACCTTATGTCACTGTATCTTGAGACTTTCCTATTCTTATTTCTTCATTCATTAGCATTACAGTGTACTGGGATGTTCATAATTCACCATCTGTTAACATTACAGGGTCATTGGACATATTTGGTTAACTGTTTCTTATTCTTGTCTTGTCTCGTAGCATTCACTGTACATAATATTTTTAGACCGTTACCTTATGCTGAAATGGTTACAAATGTCTTTTTCTTAATCCAGTCATGTTTTAAAATTTTTGGAGGTTATGCCCTGGTTGTTTCATTATTTTTGTTTTTGAAATAGTGTTGTTTATTTATTTGTTCATCACTCGGTGTCATCAACCTGCATGCTTATCATAGGCAAATGCTAGCTCTGATGAACATTCTGTTCATCTGTTTTTGCATTGACTATTTCTCTTTCTCTTTCTCTTTCTCTCTCTCTCTCTCTCTCTCTATTCATTTATCCCTCTCTCAGTCTCAGGTGACAGCTTTCTGAATCTCTCAACTCACATGTACTATCTTTATCAGTGTTAAGTTGGTTTTTTTGCCATTATGCACACAAGTGATTACCACCAGCTCTTGTGAAATGGTCTTACAAGGCACAGTCAGAGCAGCCGTGGAAGAGAAAGACATAGGAAGAGAGTGGAAGACACAATCTAAGAATGGACAGGGATTAGATTTCCTGATCCTCAAAGAGTAGTGACAGAAAGAGTTGAAAAGTTAGTGGCATCATCTTGTGGCATAGGTCAAGAAATAAGGGAATGTGAAGGATATTGTCATGAGAGAGTTATTCTCCAAATTTGTACGTTTAACTTTTTCTTTCATGAAATTTATTATTTTTTCTTCCTTTCTTTTTTTTTTTTTTTCTTCTGCTAGCTATTTCATTGTAGAATTTGGTAGAACTTGAGAGAAGATGGGGCCCAAAAAGCAGAAAGGTCAGGTTGAAAAAGCAAAGTACATCCCTGGATTGACTCCAAGGCCAGATGATTCTGAATTCCCCCCCATCCCTCAGAAAAAGGTACTGCCCTTCCAGTGTAATTTTTTTTTTCTTTCTTTCTTTCTTTTTTTTTTTTTCAGATGTTGTACAGATCTGTTTTTTGTTTGTTTGTTTTCCATTCTATCTTTCTGACTGCCAGATTGTTCAGATATTAGATTTGTGATGTCAGTTATTCATCCATCAAGTTCATCCATTGTTACAATCATCAGTTCATCTTACTAGTTTATCCAAAAGTACTTGTATTTTTATTTCACTTCTCTACATCTAACCATCCTTTTCACCCATCCTGTACAGCCATCATTCTGTCCATCCATTCCAGGCACCACTCTATCATATTCAACGATCTATCAATCCTTTGATTGATGCATCCATCATCCATGCCATTCATCCATCCACCATGCCATTCATCCATCCATCCCTCCATCTATTCATCCATCCACTATCCATCCATCCAATTGATCTGTCCATCAATTCATCCATCCATCCATTCATTTATCTGTCCAACCATCCATCCATTATGATCCATCTATCCATCCATTATAAAACTTCAGGTTTACAATAAATTACTCTGCATGTTGACTGTATATAGACATACTTTCAGAAAGAGGTTTGATATCGACAGTCACTTACATTTGCTTACTCATTCATGTACTGTTTGAAATGTATTTTCAGACAGATGATGATATTTTGTTTGAGGATGTACTGAAACATGGCAAGAACCCAACTATGGGATTACATGAGTATTGCCAGAGAAATAAGATGAAATTGGCATTCAAGGAAGGAAATGTGAAAAACCCAGAGGTGTTGGCAGCTAAGTCTATTTATGGAAGGTAAGAAGATGGAACATTTTTGCAGTGTCATATTTTCAGGCAAATATATTCATGGCTCATAGTCCCCAGACCTCACAATTTGCAAAGATTCTTTTACTAGATTTCCCAGGATATTGTTTAAAAAATTTATGGAGGGTCCCTAGACCCATAGAAAAGATATATTGCAGCATGGAAATATTACTGCTGTAAGTAAAAAAAAATGCAACTTTTCGGGAGAAAGAAAAAACTTAATAACTTTGCTGTTTTTACTTCTTTTTCGTTCTAATTTTGAACAGAACATCATGATCATTTTATCTGAACAAATTTATGTTGTTGTTTTTTTTTCCATGAAATTTTATTTGTAACATAAATATAGGACATACAGCAATGTATCACTGAAATCTTGGAAATAACATAACTGTACGGTATCATGAATCTGGTTCATTTATTATTAAGGTAAGTCAACTTGCAGCAATAGTATACAGAAAAAAAAAAATGACTGAAGTCTTTGTCTCGTGTCACTGTATGTCCAGTTACAATGTCAACACTGAAGCTTGTCATGTTATTTCTGCACTATACAGGCCATAAGTTGACATACAACAGTAGTATTTCGAAACAGATTGCCAGAGTAGAAATACATATAGAGTAACTTGAGTTCCAGCAGGAATATTTCAAGATTTTTACACTGTATACATTTGCGTCAAGTTTTTTTTTTTTTTTTTAAATAATATCTCGTAAACAGATAAAAAACAGATTACGAGATTTTGTCACATGATGTACCAGCCCCATCCGAACTCAGGGTTCATATGTCTCAGAATTGCAAAAATCAGACCTATGGCAGTAATATTTCCAGACAGTGATAAAGGCTTAAGTGGTGGCAGAGAAAAGATTGTGAGATGATTAGGATGTTGAAAACTGTCAGAATGAATATAAGCACAGAATGTTGCTAACCATCATACCATCAAACATTCCCATTCATGTCATTTCATATTTCGCAACACAGAACAAAATTACTGAAAATTTAGATAGTAGATCTACAACCCACTTGGAAGAGTCTACAACATGGGCTGTTGTGATATTATCAGCTTGAAAATTTGCAAATTTCTAGGAGTGAATGAAAGTTAATATCAAGGATGTGAATATATTTCAGTTATGAAACTGTTCATGTTTGCAACTGCAATATAAGTTTTACTTAACGCTCCTTCAGTAAACTTTTTTTCTTATTTAATTTGAGCCTTAAAATAGTTATGTCACTACTCTTTTTGCGGTTTGTTTTTGTTTTGTTTTGGTTTATTTTTTTTTTACTTTTTAGCCTTAGAAGTGTCAAGCCTCGGGCAAAGACATCTCAATGTCTTCTTTTCCTCAGCATCAGAGACCTCTGTTGCCCTTTGCATTCTGATCAAGAAAATTGTCTTTCTGCCCTACCTTGTCAAAGAGTGGAGTATGTACAATGTGAATATCAACTATTTATTCTGTCACCCACAGTTTCATTATTTATGGGCTTGACAGTTGTAGGATTAAAATCTTTGTTCACCCTCTTAAATATAGGCTAGTAAGTGAAAGTTTGAGGAAGAAACTTTTGTCTGTAATAATTCCATATTTTTTTAAATGACTTTTTGTCACATTTTCCATCCAGCTATGGTTGTCAAGCAGTTATAGATGATGAAGTTTATCCGCAAGGAGCAGGAATAAACAAAAAAGAAGCCAAAAGCATGGCCAGCCTCCTGGCCCTTCGCATCCTGGCCGAACTGGATCCTTTTGTCCCTGGTAAGATGATAATATGCCTCAGTATTTATTTAAGCCCACACTCATAGTAAGTGGTCAATTTTTAAATAATCCTACATACACATTAACCATACCATTTGCTGCGATCCAGACCCTGGCATGCAACCATGACTCCACAGAGGGTTAACAGCTAAGAAGAAGACACATTATACTCAGCAGTAGGTAGTGTTTTATGTAGTTGTGTAATTAATTTTTTTACTCACTTTGCACACTATGCCCAACATTAGTTTTTCTGTCTTAATGCTAATGATAAGCACTGAATTAGTAAGTTTCACCTCACAGGTGCAAACATAATACCACTTCCTTGCACCTGAAAGTCTAATTCTCTTGAAACAGGACTGACACTCTGTGCATGAACTTGACACGAGTTCCAGAGATAACTGAAATGTGATTCAGGAATCTTCTACTGTGTATCATACAGTGCATATCCTAGATATGAATCCCAGTAGTGATTTATAATGTGATTCAGGAATGTCTTACTGTGTATTGTATTGTGCATGTTCTAGACATAAAGTCCAGTGATGACTTATAATGTGATTCAAGAATCTACAACGGTGTATTATACAGTGCATGTCCTAGACTTGAATCCTAGTAATGATTTATAATGTGATTCAGGAATGTCTTACTGTGTATCATACTGTGCTTGTTCTAGATATAAAGTCCAGTGATGGCTTATAAAATGTGATTTAGGAATGTCTTACTGTGTATCATACTGTGCATGTTCTAGATATAAAGTCCAGTGATGGCTTATAATGTGATTGAGGAATGTCCCACTGTGTATTTGACAGAGGAGACACCCCCGGAGCTGGATGACAATAGGTTTATCGAAGTGAGGACTTTGCAGGACTTGTGCATAGAGAAAGGTCGGACCCTAGACACCCCAAAGCTTACCAGAGATGCTGAAGGGTGAGTGGTGAACAGGATGTGTGTAAATAAAACATTTAACACTGTAACCAAAGGTCAAGTGTTTTTGTCTCTTCATTACATACACCATGAAAGACACTTTTTTTAATTGATTTTTCTAATTTCTTTACTCACAGGAAAAAACTTATACATTTCCATCTGTCACAGTCACAGGCCAGGGCCTGGGTTTTTATAGATATTCTCCTTGTTCACTCTTGTATCTTTCGGGCCCATCTTTTCTTCTACCTACATAATCAAACAAAAATCACCGTTCATTATACCAAGGTAAAAAAGTTGAATGGTTTACTCTTTATAATTTCATAGGTTTCGTAATAATAGATTTGAAATAATCAACTCTTTCCACTTGTATTGATACTGACATCAAGAACAGTCAGTGTTCTTCAAGGAAAAAGCTGAGACATTAATATTTTATTTATGTTTTCATTGAAGTGCCAATATTGACTTCGTTTCTTCATTCAAGTTATTTTGGGCGCAAGACTGACCCATGACTGTGGTATGTGTAAAGATTTACTAGTAAATAGCCACAACAGTTTGTAGTCATTTTATGAACCTGTGAAATAAGGTTAAGATTAAGTTTTTTGTAGGCCTCTCAGTCTATCTGTAGACTGTCTCGGCCATTTCTTGTCACATGTCGGGCCAGGGCAAAAGTTATCATTATCTCCATGTCAGCACCACTTAGATTTCCTGTGGAGCAACCTAAGGACTGGTAAAAGATAAAAAATGGGATTGAGGCCTTTATTGTTTTACTGTTGAAGTTTCTGTTCGCCTTCTCCTGGATGAGAGCATGAAAAAAAAAAAAACTTGAATTGAAATTACAAATAGGAATAATTATATCTTTATTAGCCCCTGTCCCCCATGGGGAGGGGTGGGAGGAGAATGGCTTTCCTCCCCGCCCCTGTGTACTTCATGGCTCAGGCATGCATATATTCACTGACCTGTGTTTGTCCCAGGCAACATGTCTGTTCATTGACTGTGGCGGGACTGGACCCTATTGTCAAGAGGAGTGCGAACAGGGATGAAGCTGTAGTGTTTGCACATATGGAGGCCATTCAGCAGCTGGGAGGATCCATATCTGGAGTGAGTTTTGCTTCTTAGATAAGACAAATGATTGGTGTAAATATTAGTAGCAAGACTGCATAATGAGTGATTGGTGTAAATATTATAGCAAGACTGCATAATCCCCTTGATGGGATTCCTGTATATTGAGTCCATGCAATCTTATTATTGGCAGGAGTCCTGTGCATTGAGTCCACCTGGACAGGACTGTTGACAGGAATCTTGCATATTGAGTCCATCTAGATTACATAATCCCCATGCTGACAGGAATCTTGTTTGAGTCCATCTAGATTATATCATCCTTTTGCTGACAGAAATTCTGTATATTGTCCATCTAAGCTACAAAATCCTCTTTCTGACAGAAATTCTTTATATGAGTCCATCTAAGCCACAGAATCCACTTGCTGACAGAAATTCTTTATATGAGTCCATCTGGGCTGCAAAATCCTCTTGCTGACAGAAATTCTATATATTGTGTCCATCTGGCCTAGAGAATCCTCTTGCTGACAGAAAATTGTATAAATTGAGTCGATCTGGCCAACAGTGTTGAGTCCATTTGGCCTACAAGAATCCTGTAGCTGACAAGAATCCGGTATAATGAGTCCATAATTTCTTCTATAATGAGACCACTGACTTCTGTCAGATGTGAAAAGCAGATATTGATATTGCTCCCGATATTTCCTGATAGTTTTGTATTGAACAGAGGCCAACTTGGCAACAGCCAGAGATCCCAAGGTTAGAAATATTTTCTCAAAATTATAATAGCTGCAGTTCTGCCTCATGGAGCTTTAATATATCTGTGATTTAGTTTTATTCAGCAACAACACATTATCAGTGCGTCTCTGATACGCGTACGGCATTGAATGATATAACTGATATATTGTCTGTTTATTGAATAGACAAGACTTTTTAATTCCTTTCCATTGGTCTAATTATCCACAATTAAAAAGCTAGATGGTATCGAAGTAGAGTGATTGTCACTTGACCAGTCAGATAGGCAAGCTTATTTCCATTGAGATGTTTTTCTTTTTTTAAATTTTCTGCCAGCCTACATCATTCCAGATGGTGCCACCACCACCACCACAGTCACCACAGGCAGCAGCAGCAGCAGCACCATCAACTAATGTCGATACTACCCACGGTCCCTCTCGCATACCTAACCTGGAAATGGCCCATCAGCGAGAGCAGTTTGTCTACAAAGCTCTGTGTGCCTCCTTGGATGTTGTGGGACCAGAGTTCTATGCCTTTGATCACCACGTGGCTGCCATTTTTGTCAGCAATGATCAAGCACCAGGTGAGAAGTAGGCACTATTTCGTACCATGATCCTTGAAAACCAAAAGAAAACGTTTTTCTTCTACTTATGCCTGTTGATTGATTGAGGAATATAGGGCCGTGACAACACTCCCCTAGCACACACTTTTCTGGCAGGTCATCCCCAGCTCAGCCCACATCATTCTGGCGGCGACACTCCTATGCCAACTCTTTTTCGGTCAGGCCACTTTCCGCTTTCCTTATGGATTCCAGTCTAGGGCCTGCAAAGGTGACATTGGATACAGGCTTTTGTATCATATGGCTGAGTCAACCGCATTTCCGTTTCTTTATCTCAGTTTTAGTTTCAGTTGGGGCTTGTCTCAGTGGAAAGTCGAGGATAAAAATGGGCTGAAGTCCGTTTTGAGAAATTATCTTGAAAAAAAATGTTTGTGTTTTGTTTTGTTTCTGAGGTCATAAGCTATTCCAGGTCTTCCAATTTTTCATTTTCAGACATTTGGATGCTTGCAGCTGGAATTTGACTATGACCCTCTCACAGATTTTTATTCATTCCTTTGAGCTTTCTTGACCATGGCTCAAAATATCTGCACTATGGCTCGGGCACTCTTTTTCTGAGGACTTCAAATTATGCTAATTTAGTATGACTGTTATAATTGTGAGAAAATTGTAATGACTTGGAATTAAAACTTTCTTTTAATGAAGATTAATTTGATCCTGAATACTGACCTTGCGTTGGTTCCCATGTTAGGAATTTTGGTTCTGAGAACAATTTCATGGCAGTGCTTGTTTTTCTATGTGCAATTTTCTGAGTTTCAAATTTTTTTTTTTCTATGAAGAGAGATGAAGGCAAGAGCTACCTTTTCGTGCAGTTACTTTTGGGATCATTCCGTTGTTCCGCTGGAGGTGATTTTTTTTTATGATTAAAGATAGACTATTTTAACCTTTTCCATCGTATTCAGCATGCCCAAATTAGAGGAAAACAGGGGAAAAAAAAAAAAGATTTTTTTTTCATATGGTTGCTATTGCATGCTAGCCTTCTCTAGGACCTGTATATCTCTTGTTGCCATTTTTAGGTTATCTGGGCGGATCTTTTCTGAAATTTTGCTTTCTACCCCCCATCATTATAAGGGCTTGTCACTTCCGGGTTCTTGAGGGCCTCTGTTTGCCTTCCTCCCCAGTGTCTTGACCTTTACTATGACATAAACTCAACAACTGAGCACTGAAGAAGCAGACAGAAAACACTATTTATAGGACGTGGAAATTCATTTTAGAACGCCTACACTGATAACCTGCACAATCAGCAGTTTTTTTTGGGGGGCCTCATAATGGTCATCCAGTGTCCATCCCTCGAAGATGTCATAATCTAGTGTTTTATGCACTCTTTGGCTATATGTAATCAAATAGTGATGATTTGTGATTACATGTGGCAGCCAGGTGGAATCAAATCCTGGTTGACAGTAGGCTAGGCTTACTATTGAATGACCATGGGTCAAACATGTTAGAATGGACTTATCAACTTTTTTATACCAATTTTATATTAAGAAAAGGCAGGGCTCTTAAGAGAAAGCAAAAGTGGAAAATTGCATTTTTTTTAGCACAATTCCCTTTTCAGGACACTAAGTTATTCTATATCCAGATGGTCTTTTAGGGCGTGCATGTTCTATATCCAAAATAACCAATCACACTTCAGGGACATTTTGGACATTGAATGAATAAGCACTTGATAGAAATTGTACGAGAAGTGGAGTTCAAAATTTTATGTTTTAAATTTATTTTAAAAAAGGAAAACGTTTATAGTAATTAATCTTTATTAGAAATAAGTTCGCAGTGACATATTTCAAGAATCATTACTTTTTAAAAAATTTTAGTTAAATGGGCGATAGGAAAAAAAGTCATGAAGGCTTGGGACAAGGTCAGATAATTTCTCATTTCTGTGAAGTGTGGAGATAGAATTAACAAGCACTTAGGTCCCAATGTGGCTCTCACTTATCGAATTGCAATTGTCTTAAAACTTTTGGCAATAGTGATTCTGATAATAAAGCTTTGAAGGCTCCACTGTCTCTTTGCATCTAATGATCTCCCAAAAGCTACAGAGTGAGTCATATCACCCCAAAAGTCATGTTACAAAGGCAGTCATGTAGGTCACTTCAGACAAGTAAGCCTTCAAGGTTTCACTGTATCTTTGCATCTGTTGATCTTCCAAATGCCACAGAATGTCATACTGCCCAAAAGTTTTTGTTATAAAAGTCTAACGGACAGGGCACTTCAGACAAGTAAGCTTGCAAGATTTGCTTAACCTTTGCATCTGTTAGTCTTCCAGAAGTCACCGAGTGAATGCCATATTGTCCTAAAAATTTTATTATAAAAGCCATCATACAGGAGACCAGTGACATAGAGCTTTTTAGTTGTAACAATTTTACTCCAAGCAGGAAAAATTATCCCCTATCCATGATTATTTACATACAGCCGAACAGTACAGTTGGTGTTAATATTATGTTGTCTGTCAGTATTAAAAAAAAAAAAATTGAAAATATTTCTGTAGCTTTGTTTTTTTTATTTTTCATTTTGTTTGATTAATTCGGCACCTGTTCAGTATTTTTACCGGAATATAAGGTATTGGTAGAGCAATGCAGAACACAGTTATAAGCATATATAGAATATAGATGCTAAAAAAATTGTTTTTATCCCTGCATTGAACTGATATATGTCTTGCGCCCAGGGCAAATGAGTCGGAAGTCACGGCGGGTTAGTTCAAGTCCCAGCCTTTTTTACCGCTTTTTACAATTTTCTGACTATGATACCAAAATATTTCTTTTTTTCAGATTAAAAAAGGTTAAATTGGCATTTTGTGAAAACAAAAAAAAGTTTAGTACCTTAGTCGGAAAGTAGTTAAAAACGACCAAAATCGGCCGCATGTCTTCATTGCCTGGTCCAACTTCCAACTCATTTGCCATGGTCGCAAGGCATACAGTTGTTAGTTAAGTTCATGTAAATGGACAGTCAATCACATAAGCGCAAAATTGTCTGTTGAACCTATACACATGACAGTGCAGAGACCTGTGTCATGTTTCATTTTCCAGTCTCCTTACTTCTCAAGCTCAGATGTATCATTACAAAGAATGGAAGATCCAGTCACTGGAAAAATAATGTAGAAGTCTGTGTGAGTGCAGGTATCTGTCAGTTATGTACTTTTCTCTGCCTTATACGAGGGGTGTCCCACGGAAAACCGGAAAAGGTCCATAGAATCAACATTTTTTGCCCTATGATAAAAAAAAATTGGACACATCATACTTAACATGTGCTTTATTTCTCAATGTAATCACCATCCCGCTGGACGCATTTTTCCCATCGCTGGATCAGTGAAAAGATACCCTCCCTGAAGAATTTTTCGTCAAGGGATTTCAGCCAATCTTTCACGGCTTCCACGAGGTCTTCGTCATCGGTGAATCGCTGTCCAGAAAGATGGCATTTCATTGGCCCAAAAAGATGATAATCTGACGGGGCCAAGTCAGGACTATGAGGGGGATGTGGTAGAACTTCCCAGC
>JBCAUA010359276.1:0-18659 GCA_038406235.1 Peronia verruculata | reverse complement strand
AGATAGATAGATAGATAGATAGATAGATAGATAGATAGATAGATAGATAGATAGATAGATAGATAGGTAGGTAGGGAGGGAGGGAGGGAGGGAGGGAGGGAGGGTAGGTAGGTAGGTAGGTAGGTAGGTGGGTAGGTAGGTAGGTAGGTTGGTGAGAAGGCAGGCAGATAAATAGGTAGATTGAGGTAGATCAGTAACGAAGCAAACAGGTAGTTGAGAGCCCTCAGTGTGACCAGAATGGTACGATTCAAACAGTTAGGTTCTTTGAAATATCTAAGACAACATTAAAAATGAAAAAAATAAAAGCGCTACAAAGGCTAAAGATTACTTTGGTTATGCGGCTAACAGACAGCCCAGCCCTTTTTTTTTTTTTTTGGTGACTTTCCACATTATTAGTCCTAATAAACCCGTTTTAAAAAATATTAACAAATACGGCCGTACTAGTAAAGTGACTTTGGTTTACTTTATTTCACCCGTCAAGATGGGAAGGATGGGCGTCTCCTGCCGGTGTAAGTCGGTATGACAGCTCAAAAGATTTTCCTCTTTCATCTTTTTTTTTAAATAATCATAAACGCACGACTTCTGCACTTTTTTCTTTTTCTTCATTGCTCTTGAAACTGCGAGCAACACAACCTCACGCCTTTCTCTTTTTCAAAAAAACAGTCGCTCGAATGCACATCAAGCTAACCTGTGGTTTTCATACTCTTCTGAATTTGAGGGGAATGGCAAATGTTGCCTGACTTTTAAAACTTTTGCAGCCTACCAATTTATCAGCATTTGCAAATTTCTAAACAAAAGTTGAAACAGACCAAAACTGGAGAAGGGAAGAGTGAGGAGGGGTATAGGCGGAGGAGGAGGGGAGAAGTAAAAGAGAGAAATTATGGGAGTGTAAATATAGAGACAAACATGAGAGGGAAACAGAAAAAAAAAGGCGTGTGTGTGGGGGGGGGGGGCTATAGGCAGAGAAAGGTGAAAAGAAGCTCCGAGAGCATTGTATACAGGCAAAGAGACATGCAAGGGTGGCGATATAGAAATAAAAAAAAGGAAGAGAATACTAATGGAAGAAAAAAGAGGCACATAGAATAGGAAGAGAGAGAGAGAGAGCTAAGAGGCAAAGAAAGAAACAGAGAAAAGGAGATGAAGGGAGAGAGGGGAAAAGATAAATGAAAAAATAGAGACAGAGAGAGATGGGAACAGAAAATATGTATAATGTGTACAAGAGAAAAAGAGAGAGGGAGTGGATATCTTTTCAAGCGTATAAATGTGAACTATTTCCGGAAATGCGTGCCATCTCTAGTGTTGTTCATTTTCTGAAGAATGTGCATGTATTATGGGTTAGCCTATATCACTTCAAAAGAAACGTTTATCCAGTCTCTGTAATGCAAGATGTCCTACGACTTTTTAAGTTTTCGGCCCAGTATCAACCACTCTGATGGACAACATAGAAGAAGAGATTGTCAGCCTGCAGCTATATGTACACAATGGTCAAAGTTTTACTTCTATGCCATGTCTCTTTTCAATTTTTGCAAACCCACGACTTCTGGGCTTGTTGGTTGAAAGCACAAGGAAAATGAGTCTAAAGAGAAAGAAAGACAGAGTAAGGCAGAGAAAGAAAGAGAGAGGGAGAGAGAGAGAGAAACAGACGGACAGACAGAGTGAGAATTGGCTAGAGCGAGTCAATGTCAAAAATTATAATATAAACTTAGTCTAATACAATGTTGCTTTAAAGAAGATGGCTAAGAAAAAAAAATTAAAATAAATAAATAGATAAATAAATGAATAAATAATAAGTATATAAATACATATATACATAAATAAACAAAACTAAACAAGATTCATTTACCTGGTTGTCTGAATGCCGCTCAAGTATAAACCACCTTAGTACATTAAAATGAAGAACAGCAGTACTACCTCAATTTTTTGTCCTTTGATTTTCTGATTGTGATCTCGATGTTTTATACTCCTCTCGTTCTCTCACTCTCTTTCGCTGGGAACAAACAAAGTACACCATGAAATCAATCTTCCAGCCTTTCTGCAGCGAAAGGTGTGAATGTCTTATAAAATTGTCCACAGCGCTGTTACACGAGACAGAAAAAAACGCCGTTTGATACCAATATCTATTAGGATCGAGAGAAAGCAGACGGCGTGCGAAAAGGAAACAAGGGCTGGGCTTACTGGATCGCAGACTGACAGGGGTGCGCGGAGTTCTGTCCGCAGTTCGCTCAAAATTAGTCGACTGCTACGAACTGGAACACCTCGACATGTTCTACGATCAAAGACAAGCGCGTTTCGCTTGCATAGCATTGAGAATGGGGGCTCATGAAGCTGAAGGCTGAGGAGGAATTTTAGTTCAGCCATTCAACGGGATTAAAAAAAAAAAAAAAGGATTATTATTATTGTCATTTTAAATTAGACCGAAGCAGAACTAATTATCTAGAATACTCATCAACTCCAGTTGATTATGTTGTTATTGCTTTTTGATTAGTACAGACAGACTTATTCGCTTTATTTTAAGAGATTTTATCAGTAGGTCTACACCACACATGATACAATTACATTCAAAAGAGGGTCGAGCCGAGCTTTCAGTTAAGCTGTTGAACCGGATTGTTGAAACAAAACTTTTTTTTTTTTTTTTTAAGTGACCTTTAAATTAACGGTAGCCTATTGTACTCGTCTTCTCCCAATGCATGTATTTTGTTATATTGTTATCATTGCTATTACACGGTATATTGTTTTTGTTTAAAATGGGTGGCTTTATGTGACAGGAGTGAAACAGTGTATTATCTTTCTACTCAAACTAAATTTTAAATTGCACTACTTCATAAGTAACTAGTGTGCAGTTTGTGTTGGTTTATCAATGGACACCAACACAGAAATTGCAGTCAGTGTTAGGACATGGTGGACTTACACGCAGTCATTTCTGTTTTAGCTCTAACGGGGAATGGGGGGGGGGAGGGGGAGGAGGAACTTTTTCATTGGTGGTTGATAGTCATTTGTGCTGCTGGGAGTCAGAAGGTGATGGTGGTTATGGCGGTGATAAAATATACATGTACTTGTATGAACTTACTCTACTTTGTTGTCTCTGCAGTTTTTAAGTTTATCATTGATGTTGTTGTTGCTGTTTAATTGTTGCTGTTGCTTGTTTGTTGTAATCGCTGTTTTGTTGTTGTTGTTGTTTTTGTCTAGCTAATTTGTTCCCTTGTTGCTACTTAGTTCCCGAATTTCTGCTGATATTTACAGATTATGTTTACAGATATCATCAACTTATTATTATTATTATTTTTTACACTTTACTGCGGCTGTTGTATGCTATGCCACCGTTGTCATAACTACTGTATATCTGTGCTCCCCTTTCCTGGCCACTTGCACCCTTCCCCTTCCCCCTCTCTTCGTTCTACCTCCATCTTATTCATTTATAAGTATTTATCTACTATCCATTTCTTTTCGTTATCGCCTTTCCTTCTTCTCACTTGTTAATGTGCCTGTGCTTTCTAGGTTAACTGTTTCTCTAATTATCGGGTGATTCTACATTGTCTTTTCAGGCCATGTTGGCGGGTAATGCTGTGTACTAAAATTAATGATTTTCCTTAAATACACTAGGTCTATTTCAATCGTTGTTCTGTTTATTCTAAGGTGAATGAATGTTTGTATTATATAAGAAAACTCAAATTATTTGTCATAACAACATCTTGGTAAATGTGTTTTATAAACACATACCGTAAACATGTATATCACAGCTTGGACAGCAAATGTACGTGTGCCAGACGAAATATATATGGAGAATGAAATAGATGTACATGCGTATCAATTAAGTGAACAAAACTGTTAAAAGAAATCACGGGAACACGGACGCCCTATATCTGAAAAACTGTACATTTGAAGGGTTTCAGAGCAAAATGAGACATGTCCAAAATCGCCGTTTAGAGAAAAATGACAATTTGTTCTCCAGAAGTTAGTAATTTATCATTAAGAACTAGAATTTTCTGAACACTTTCGGTAAGGATAAGTCGCATTTGGTGAAGTTATGGTTTTATAAGCTTTTCAATCTCCTGTAGCGGTGGTTATCTCAGCTGTCCACAACCGTGGTAAAAAAAAATAACCTAACACTATTGTGTTATGTGATTGTCATCCCAGTGAAGTCCTTACCATTAGCACTACATGTATTACGAATTCCAGTACTGAGGGGTATAATTTAAACATTTTCATAAGTGGGGTTTGTCGCGTTTTGCTCTGAAACCCTCTACATATCAAAACTTGACATAGAGTCTTATTCAGAAAGACTCCATGCACCTACTGTTCTTCATAATAAATTGATATACTGTACATGTACATACATATATGTATTCGGAAAGAAGTGGGTGTTGTTGCAAGTAAGGGGTTATCGTGAACGCCACAGAAATTCCTTTCTGCAGTGCGATGTGCATAAGGGTATCCATTTCAGGCAATGATTTTGAATCTGCCTTGTTTGGACGCTATATAGCTATTGATGAGATGTTTTTGTTTATACCTACGTGAGTGTGAATGGAATGTGGTCTTGCATATATTATAATAAATGAACCATGTTTTCACGCAGTTAGGTTACTTCTCTTTGCAAGTACAAGCGGCCTAAGAGTAAGACAAGCATTACAAAGAAGGGTTTAAAAAAAATACATGTAATCATTTCTCTTGTTATTGTTATTAGGAACACATGATGAAAAAACAAAAATTATGAACAAAAATTATTATGATCAGAAAAAACATTTTCATGATATTATGGTGAATACATGCATATCAGATTTTTTTGTCACCTAAGATTTTTTTTTTTTTTTTGTGCAATGCTTGTGTCATACCTCTTGTGGTCTACTTGGCCAAGGGAAATAATCTGGCTGACTGTCAAATTGACGGCTACCATTTTGTACTACATGTCATTCAGCCCCCTGGAGGTGGTTATCTCGATTCAAAATGACTCACTGTGTATCGTTTTCTGGGGATTCCATTTCCTTTTATTGAAGACAAATAAAATTGATCTTATCTTATACATAGTAAAAAAATTTTAAAGCTTTCTATTCATCAACTGACCAGTGATCTTATGGTAGTGATCTTTGGTTTTTCAAAATTCATCTTGAAGCACTCTATTTACTTTTTACTTTTTGTTTATGTTGCCTTGATGGAGAACTCTAAGTGAAATCAAAATTTTACACTCTTGAAAACTATTTATTTCAAATGTCAGCGTATGTACTATGTATATATGTTTTTGTTAAACTTGTTGAGGTAGTACCGGCTGGTAACTTCTATCTTGAAATTCAAGCTACCTCTGTAAAATGAGACATGAGGATGATAGCGATAAATGTGCGAAGATGGTAGGCCTACTCTGTACCATTTTTGGAATGGGTTCAGCGAGCTCCAAAATGTAGCGTGTGAAACTTTAAAAAAAAAAAAAAGTTAAATGTTTGTTCATTTTAATGTATTTAATCAGTTAACGTTCTTGATCTATGTCTTGACATCCTAGAAGAGGTTTACAGTTTACATAAAATGGTGATGGCGATGAAGATGAAGGTGATCTTCTTTCACTTTGCAATGATTTACTGTTGTGGCTTTTTGTCCTTATAGCTGAATGTGTGTAGGTGCGTGTACGCGTGCGTGCGTCTGTGCATGTACACGTGAGTGGTACATGCATGTGGATGGTGGGTGAGTACGTGTGATGACGACCTAGCCCAAACTGTCTAGGTTTCCTCTTTGCTTTTTTTTTTTTCCAAATACATATTTTTTGTTGTTGTTTTTCTTTAAGTGCTAAGTCATTGATGCTAAGGTCAAGAATGGCAAAATTTCTTTTTGAAATGACTTGACAAGCCATGCAGTTATAAGTCCCTCTTTTTTTATTTCCTTCTCTCTATTCTCCCTCCTCATCGCTCCAGTTTTTGTTCTTGCTGTTATTGTTTTAACCTTAGCTCAACTTACATTTGATTGTGTGACTTCTGTGTGACAAATAAGCTGACTTTTCAAAACTGCCAAGGTCACAGAGCCATAGAAATAGAAATTACAGTTCAAGTGTCGCAGAACTTCCCAGAAATTGGTCGAGTTTTTTGTTTTTTTTCCATTCCTAGTTAGGAAAGTTTTCTATAGCTTGCCTACAAGCTGGTTCTTTGTGACAATCAATGAATGACCAGTTTCATTTCTGACTACAGATAAGTCATATTTTGTACAAAGTACACACATACAAATAAACGCACACAAATTCTCTGACAAAGCATTCTATAAGCTGCTGTAATTGAACCATTAACAGAGGAGCACATGCATATGTAATACATGCATCCCCAATTGACAGATGCTGTTGTAGTCTGGCATAATAAAGGAAAACAAGCATGTGAATGTATGTACTCAAAAACTTTATTCAACATCATGTTTTTCTGTCATACCTGGATAGTTAACAATGGGAATAATCAATAAGCTGATTCAATATCTTTCTGGACATAATATGCAGACATCACATCGTGACAAAAGATTCAATGAAAAAATACTTAGTGAACTGACAAAAATTTGTAAATTTTGAAATGTTCCAAAAAAGCCAGGTATATAAAAAAAAAAAAATTTGAGCCTCCATCTTAATACCAAACAGATGACAGGCACTGTATCAATAGTTAAATAGTACATGTATATATACAATGTGAAACTCCTATTTCTATGCAAAAAAATATAAGAAATTTACCAGTGATAGAGCAGAAACCATTTGAGATGCGACACGATGAAATCAGGCTCTTGTCAAATTTTGAGCATATGGAGTTATTGATATCACTGTGAAGATTATTCATTTCCCTTTCTGAGTGTGAACAAATAATTGTTTTATCTTAAGAAGAAGTTGAGATGTTGGCAAATAAAGACGATGGGGGTGACTTGTTTGCTGCAGCTGAATTGATTGAGAAAATGGCCGGTCAGTTTTGTATATCCTTATTAATCTTAGTTAAGCCATGCCATCAAATTACAATTTCAGGGCTTATTTCGATCTATTTCAGTACATTGGACGCTGAAATACATGTTTGGATTGATGTAGAAGGGTTTGGTGAAGACAAAAATTGTCTTAAAAATTCGTTCACTATTAAAAAACACGTGATTTCTCCGGTCGGCTCAGTTTGACAAACGCCTGATTTCATCGTGTCGCATCTCATATGTATATCAAAAGCAAAAAAAAAAAAAAAAACCAACTGAAGATAAAGAAGACTGAAACAAATATAGGAATAATAATGTCAAAGGAAAATTACACACACACACACACAAATCAAAACAGAAAACAAAAAGAAAACAAAAAGACGTCAAACAAATACAAACAAAAACAGAACAAAAATATGAAGAATTTTAAGAACTATATTGTGCACAGCAGAATTATGCTACCATTTTGTGTGTGCTTTTGTATGTATGAGTGTGAGCGTGCGTTTGCCTTGCACATCTTCTTATGACGTTCAGTATACATGACTGCCAGCTTATGTGATGTTAGCCATATCTCCGACTCTGTATCAGCACGACGTGTTTATTGCAGGATATTGACTGGTCAACCCTGCTGGACCCCAGTATCTTGTCCGTAGTCAGCAAAAAAGAGGCACAGGTAAATCAAAGTTGATGAAATTAGAGAGAAAGATTATATATAAAAAAAAAAAAATAACAATCCCCCCCCCCTCCCCCCCAATAGAATGGAACGAGATAGATAGTGGAGTGAGAGTGATATGTATGTGTATGTATGTGTATCTGGCTGTGTGTACGTGTTTCTGTGCGATACGTGTGAATGAATATGTAAGTATGGAGGTATATATATAGTATGCATATGGAAATTGTTTAATGTATCTTTGTGCTGTATACTCTTCATATTTTTTTTTGGTTTCAATTGTTCTTCTTCACTGGTCAAGATGTATTTCCTCGTGGACAAAATAAACTATTCGTATTCGTATTCGTGAACTTCAGACCACGAGAAGAAAACTATATGAAATGCGACACGATGAAAGCAAACTCGTCAAAAATTTAGTAGGCTATATTTATGGTGTTTTATGTATCACTCTGTAAGCTATTTGTTTCCCTCTCTGTGTGTGAAAAAAAAAAAACGTTTGTTCTATTGCAAGCAGAAGTTACGATATTGGCAATTAGAAGCAGGGGAGGGGGACCTGCTGCTGCAGCTGAATATAGGAACAAAATGGCCGAGCACTTTTGTGAATTCTTCTTAATCCTTATTAGGTCATGCGGGTGTGTGTATGAGTATTACCATGTGTGTGCGTGTGTCTAATGAACTCCTCCTTTCTCATCTCACCTCTGAAGGACGCCGACTTCTGGGGTGATTTGGCCAAAGCCTTGCAAGTTGCTGGTGCTGCCGCCGGTGCTGTGAGCGGAGGTGTCAGAGATGTTCAAGTAAGAAGTCTGAAATAACTTGATCATTACACATCTAATTGCAGCTTATCATGCATAATAAATGAAACAAATATTGAAGAGAAAGAAGAGAGAGAGAGAAAAGAAAGTGAGTCACACAGAGCGCATGTCTTAGATGAAAATAGATATTTATATATCTGTATTTTTCTAATCAATCTCATCTGATTCATCTACAGATCAAAGATTACCGACTGAAAATTATTTTTAAGGGGATAAGGGATTGGGGGGGGGGGGGTTGGAAGAGCGTCCTGAAATGTGTAAATAAATAAAGCTAAAAAGCGATCATAGGTTTTTAATTTTTTTTTTCTTGAAAGTCATGCCCTTTCGAGATGAAAAATGTTATTAAAAAGTGGATATGTCCATTCTAACGTGTTTGACCGATGTTCATTCAGCGGATGACCCGCCCTATTGTCAGTCAAGATTTGCCTACTTCTGGCCGCTGTGATAGATCGCCACTATCTTTTTTTTTTTTATATACAAGCAAAGAGTGTATAAAATATTAAAGTAATCCGAAATTGTGTTCTAGAGGAAGATAATGTGTGCACAGTTCTTGACTCCCCCAGCTTACAGTGAATACCGTTTTATAGATTTTGGTTGGTCTACACCTTTCAAAAGCCTCTGGGGTGGTTATGAGAATCTCTCATAGACAAACACTGCTGCTACTTATAGATAGCTATTGCTATTGTTGGACTGATATTGCATTGGAACAGATGAAAGATGTCGCCTTGTATAGCTACTAGATAGCTCTAAGTGTACATGGATTTCCCTGTTTGGATCTGTAGGGGTAATAAACTACGTTATAGACTGCGTAGCTCTTGAAGCCTATAAACGCTTTATATAAAACAGTTCAATAACATCTATTTTTATTACATTGTGAATACTTTTTAATACTGTCAGTTTTAAAACATTTACTAGGAAAACGTTTTCCTATTTTTCCTTTATTCACACTAACGTTCATATTCAGACTATGCCAGTGATTATTAATGTGTAGCGTTGTGTTCCTTACAGGACGTTGACCCCGTCAGTGCCCTGGCTTTGATTGGTGGTGCTGGAGCTCTGGTCTCTGCTGGCACTGAGCTCTACAACTCTCTGACAAATGGCAAGAGAGAGATCACAACTGAGGTAAGGCTAACATTTTCAACATAGGACAAATAGTCTCATCGTAGCAAGAGAAAACTATACTTGATGTTTATGTAAGAGCGTAACAGTGAAAGCTTTCAAAGAGAAAAAAGTATGCACTATAATAATATTAAAATCATACCCCCCCCCCCCAAAAAAATGTGAATGAGTTACGGTGTAATACAGGTACTAAATTTCAGGGATATGTGACGCTCGCGGTATAGTTTACATTGTGCGACATTAATTATTACCTGGTAAGAAAAGTATGCACTGTTTTACCTAACCTTTTTCTGTCTTCATTAGTTGAGAACCCAATATAGTCTTTTGATATGTTTAAAACAAGTAGACAGCTCCTGACCACCTGGCACTGCCCCGGCACTCACCTATAGGGAAAGAGGAGCATTTAAATAGTGGTTATTTCACCTTTATTCCATGAGAACGTGTTTGCTTTTTCTCCAATTTGTCTTTGTTTACGTGTTGTTGTTGTGTTCTTTCTTTCTATTGTTCTTTCTTTCTTCTTTCTTTCTTCTTTCTTTTTCTCTCCTTTCATACTTTCTTTTTTCTTTTCTGTCTTCTTTTTTTTTTTCATTCTTTCTGGAGATAATCTGAGATATCTCGACTCTTCTTTTCTTAGTTTAAAAGAGTGATGGTGTTTAGCCACCTGTACAAGCTTAGGTATCCACTCAGAACTCTTGCAGACATGTTTGAACGCATCCTACCGAGTAAATATCCAGAAGCAAGATCATGATCATTTGCTTTTTTTTACATGTGAAATTCAAAACTCAAAAAAAAAAAAAAAAACGACAAAAAAAAATAAAAAAATTTTTACATAAAAAGCGCACTATACACATTTACATTAGTATATTTGATAGCATCATTGTTAGCCATAATGATGGGCAATATTTCAAAAGAAATACCTTTTTCGTTCAATCAGTAAAGGGGAATTAAAAATGTTATTGTTTTAGCTTCCATGCATTCAGGAAAGAAATTTTTGAATTTTGCTCTTGTCACAGCTTTAAGGATATTAAATTTATCCCCGCTGTAAACATATAAGACACTGCAAGAAAATGTGTCCTATCAGTATGTACAATTTCATAGTTTTATTTATGTTTCCTGATAAATTCTTCACCAGTGACGTAAGCTTTGGTGAGGTTAGTTGTTGTTGTTGTTTAAAAAATAAATAAATAAATGAATAAATAAATAAATAAATAAATAAATAAATAAATGGGTATGGACGTTTCTGTGACTGTGTTGATGTTTGTTGACAGGAATGGCTCCCAGTGGCCGCCGCTGCTGTTGGCGCTGCTGCTTCTGTAGTCAAAGCTGGAACTGACGTCTACAACACTTTCTTTGCTGAGAAGAGAGACGTTCAGGTAAGTTTCTGTTGGTTGTCATTTCATGCTGAAGATGTATGAGAAAGAGAGAAAAAAAGAAAAATTTCAAAAAAGAACATGTTTAAAACAACAACGAAACAATAACAGCAACAACAACAACGAAATATAATAAATGAAATAAAAGAAAATGAAGTAAAATGGAATAAAACAAAATAAACACAGATGAAAAGATGAACTTAAAGATGTGGAAAAAAGCCATAAGATGCATTGCCTGACGATGACATATGCACATACAGAGCAAAGAAATAAACTAAAATTAACGAAGATAAATAGGACTGAAAAAAAAAAAAAATGAAGGAAGACACCAAGAAAAAGAAAATAATAAGACAGGAAAAAAGAAACTGAAAGATGAATTTGCAGAAGAATATTTTGCATAATTGGCAACGATATAGACTGAGTAGTTCTTGGAACTTCTATACGCTTTATTTAAAGCAATATGATGCCATCTTCTTTTCATTACCTAATGAGTAAGTTTTAATACTGTCAGTTTAAGACATTAAAAAAAAAACAAAAACGCCTGTTCTTGCCGTGTCAGATCCAAATACTTCTGCATAAACGATGCCTGGTTAGGTATTGGGAGCAGTAATGTAAATTGTATGTAGGAGAGATCTGTTAGAGAGATGGGGTGAGAAAGCTAGCGGAAGACGTTATTTTGGAATGGAAACAACAGCTGATACTCCTTGAATCCATTTTACAGTGTGAATCATCTTTGAGCATGACCCAGTTTCTTTGACATATGACATTCTAAACACGAAGAGAAAATTGATGACGGTGATTTTCATCTTCCGTAGTTAATATGTAAAACCTTCCATGTATGTTTTTTTTTTTTTTTAAACTAGAAATGGGAATTTGATTGCCAAGTAATGTCTAACAATTGAAAAGGTTTATGCAAAGTTTTTTTGCATTCCCTTTCAAACATATTAAAATTTGTCTAGTTGAAAGGTGTCGATAACTCAACCGTTTAATATCGAATATTGTCTCGAATCAGTTAGTTTAAAATTAAGACTAATTGAAGTTTGATATGATGCTAGTACTAGGGAAATTTATATTGTTATATTTGACTGCATCATTGCTAGCCATATTGTGCACATTGAGAATAATTCTAAAAGATAGACCATTTTTGTTCGATGTGCAAATGTGACACTTGAATTTTCTTCTTGTCACAGTTCTAAGAATAGTGAATTTATCCAGATTCTAAACCGACATGGTAGTGAAAGACAATTAATCATATGAGTATACACACTTTCATGAACGAAGATTTCCTAACAAAATCTGAAGGGATGACATTGCTGTTTCATTATATACATTGTTTCAAAAAGACAATACGGTGATAGAAAAGTCTATGACTGTTGTAAGTTTGTGCTAGGACTGGATCCCATCAGTGGACACTTCTGCCCTTGGTCTGCTTTATGATTATAATTCTCTACTCGGCGTTGGCTCAGAAGTCTACAACACTTTCACCACTACCAAGAGAGCTGTTAGCATTCAGGTACTTTCATATCGGTCGTCGTTTGAAGCTGCTGATTAAAATAAAATAATATCATATAAAATAAAATGAAAAATAACAGATAAAAAAGAACTTAACAGATTAATCAAAGGTTTCAAGAAAAAAAAACAATAAAAAAACATTACAATAAGACGGGTAAATCAAACCAAAAAAAAATTTTTAAGGCATTTTTTTTTCCTTCACCAAACCCTCCTATATCAATCTAAAAACGTATCTCAGCGTTCAATTTATTGAAATAGATCGAATAAAGGCCATAAAATTGTAATTTGGTGGCATGGCCTGACAAGGATTAATATTTACTAAAGTGATCGGCCATTTTCTCGGTAAATTCAACTGCAGCAACAGGTCACCCGCATCGTCTTTATTTCCCAATATCTCAAGTTCTGTATAAGATAGAACAATTAATTTTTCACACACAGAACGGGAAATCAGTAGTCTTTATAGTGATACCAATAACTCAGTACGCTTAAAATTTGACAAGCGGCTGATTTCGTCGTGTCGCATCTCAAATGTGACTGTCTGTCATCTTCCTGCCTACAATTAATTTTATTACATCTCACCGTCATGATTTTAAAGCCTATGAACTCTTCTTAGAAAATAATTCCTCTCTTTGTTTTATGACTGACTGCTGTATCTACTTATTTCTGCAGGACATTGACTGGGCAGCTATTGCTGAAGGCATCTCTGTGAGTCCCAATGGTATCTCCTTCTCTATGCAGTTCAAGAAAGATGTTCAGGTATCTGCTTTCATTTATAACTGCATTCAAAATCATTTAAAAGCTGGGCAGCCATCAATTCTTACACATTCCAAGTCATCAAGTGATTCAAAAACAAAACTAATATAGACCCAAAATAGTGATAACTTCAAAAGAAAATGAATGAATGAGTGAATGGATGGATGGGTGACAAAATGATCGAATGAATGATGAATCAATAATTTATTCAATCAGTAAGTCAATCGATCAATCAATTAGTCAATCAACCAACCAATTATAATAAAAGTAATTCAGCAATATGTGGTCAGATCCGCACATCCTCTGATTAACAGAAAAATAATAAAAATCCAGTTTGATAATTTCTCTGCCATCTATTTTTCATCAACTCTTGGCATACAGCTATAGCCTCCTTAACAAAGGATTATCACTAGGGATTTGCACTTATGAGGGGCGGCTGTATGTATGGGGTGATTTAGACATAATATATGGGTTTGTTGAGTTTAAACTAGATCTATTTAAAACTAAGGGGACATATGCAATAGAAAATGAGGGCGTTTATATGAAATATGCCAATGTTTATTTCATGTCAGTGTTTCCATGGATACGCTCACTGGTCTCGTTCGCCTCTAATTGCTTATTTCTAATACACATTTTTTCATAACCACTAATTCTGATAGTTTTCAAAGACATAATGCAAGTTCTCTCTCTCTCTCTCTCTCGATCGCTCTGTCTCTCTCTCTCTTTCTGTTCCCTCTCATCTTTCGCCAGCCTGATATTTACTTCAGCTGTCAGTCAGTTTTTATCAGTTGTTCTTGTGTCCACCACAGGACGTTGATCCCATCAGTGCCCTAGCTTTGATTGGTGGTGCTGGAGCTCTGGTCTCTGCTGGCACTGAGCTCTACAACTCCATTAAAAATGGCAAGAGAGAGATCACAACTGAGGTAAGTCTAAAATCCCCAATACAGTCTCAATATGGCAATATGAAAATCTTGGCGTTTACTGAGTAAAGTGATTTTGAAAGATTTCAGAGACAAACTTGTCTTGTTGCAATCCTAAAATCCTCAGTGAATAAATCAACAAACAAACAAATCAATTAGTAATTTTCTAAAACAAATCCATCATAGCTCACACATTTCAGACATCTGTGACTGATCTAATCTTTTTTATACCGCTCATGCGACATAAATATTTATCTTTTGTAGACAGAAGCCGACACAGGTTTTAAAACATTTTTTTTTTCTGTCTCTGTTATGAAAACTAAGACATTCTGAGTGAAAGTCTTTGTGAATGTGTTGATGTTTGTTGCCAGGACTGGCTCCCAGTGGCCGCCGCTGCTGTTGGCGCTGCTGCTTCTGTAGTCAAAGCTGGAACTGACGTCTACAACACTTTCTTTGCTGAGAAGAGAGACGTTCAGGTAAGTTTATGTTGGTTGTCATTTCATGCTGAAGATGTATCAGAAAGAGAGAAAAGAGAAGTGAAAATAACAGTGTATAACCAAAACCAAGCAACCAACCAACCAAACAAGCAACCAACCAACCAACCAACCAAGCAAGCAACCAACCAAGCAACCAACCAACCAACCAACCAACCAACCAACCAACCAACCAACCAACCAACCAAGCAACCAACCAACCAAGCAACTAACCAACCAAGCAACCAAGCAAGCAATCAACCAACCAACACACACACACACACCCATACACATACACATACAAACAACATACACACACATAGATATTGTTCGGTAGACTCAGAATCTAAAGCTGGATGTCACAAATCCATTTTTTCACTAGTAATTTCTCGGGAATAAGCTTAGTTCTCTCTCTATGATCCTCCTTCAGAGTGCGATTTATTCAAGTTTTTACAATGCGTATTGTTGTGTCCATCACAGGACGTTGACCCCGTCAGTGCCCTGGCCTTGATTGGTGGTGCTGGAGCTCTGGTCTCTGCTGGCACTGAGCTCTACAACTCATTGACCAAAGGCAAGAGAGAGATGACAACTGAGGTAGGTCTGACATTTTTCATGGGGAAAAATATTACTGTGACAATATCCGATGAATGCTGACGTTTACGTCATTGACACTGAAAGTTTTGAAGGACAGTGCTTAACCCTAGCAATGCCAAGGGACCGACACGGTTAGAGACGCATTGGTCATGCTAAGAGTTAAGAAAAGAATTCTGTTTCAAGTACAGCATAAAACTAATCTATAAGAAAAGAATTCTGTTTCAAGTAGCAGCCAGCTGGGAGCAGAAACATAAAACTCATCTATAAGCACAAACTGTCTTTTTCTCAAACACTGATATTGAAGTCATGCGAGGGAGCTTGATAGCCCCTCCAGTTTCATTTAACACTCTTTGGGTTAAGAGTTCAGACCGTTGACAGTTAGTCCAGTGTCGGCGGCATGATTAAATAGCCATGCGCGAGTATTGATTCTATAGGGAAATGTAACTCTAAAACTAAACATGTTAGCGCTTTAAGCAAGGGTAGGGAGATGAAGACTAGCTGTCATTTCAGTTCAGCACTAGGTCAAGACTAATCCTAAAATGAGATGCTGCACAATGAAATCAGGCTTTCGTCAAACTTTGAGTAATTTGGAGTTGCTGGTATCACTGTGAAGATTATTCTTTCCTCTTTCTGTGTGTGAAAAAAAATGCTCTACCTGGATTAGAGGTCAAGATATTGGCAATTAAAGACTGTTTGGGGCGGAGGGAGGGGGGGGGTCACCTGTTGCTGCAGCTGACTGTATTATTCCTTATTTAGCCATGCCATTAAATAACAATCTTTGGGCTTTAACTCAATCCGTTTCCGAAAATTTATCTCTGAAATGCATTTTAAGATTGATATATAATAGATTGTAAAGCGCTTGGAGCCTGTAATTACGGGAATAAGAGCTATATAAATACTCTCTATTATTATTATATAAAAGGGTTCTGTGAAGAGAAAGAATATTGCATTAAACATTCATAGACTGTTGAGAAAAAACAAAAACCAACCCAAAACAAAACAACAACAACAACAACAAAAAGTGATTTCTCCAGTCACCTCAGTTTGACGAGCACGTGATTTCACCGTGTTGAATCTCAACTAATAAGCGAGCTGGATGGCATTCGTTTACAGCAGACCTCGGCATCTTATGCATGCCACCAATGATAACTAACACATTGCACACCTCTGCGACTGTCTCCTTCATTTTGGCCAGTGCATACGAAATTAATACTCATAGGTTCAAATTGATACTAATCCACATCTTATAATAAAATATGTTATGGGGAGAAAACTTAACCCTTAAAGGACCATTCACGTACATTTACACCAAAGATGATATTATGCAGAGTCCCCATCGCACACATTGCCCTCGCGAGATATACATTGTTTTCTACGGTTTCAAAACTAAGAAAGCGGAATTAGAGCTGCATATATTATACAGTGTTTTCCTTCTGACATGAACTAAAATTAAGGAATTTCACAAAACGTGGCCAGTCCTGAGGGAATAATAGTGCTCTGCATAGCCGGTCCTTTAAGGGTTAAAAGCCATGAATGATTTTAGATTTGTTTCTGAATTTACTAATATATATATATATATCTATATATCTCCCCCCATCCCATGATAAATATAACTAATGTTCTCTCATTAATTAATTTATGGAATCAATGTACTGGAAAAGGAATATCGTTTCATACATTGTTTGATTACGTGAAGGGGTGGTAGGAAAACTCCTCAGGTGGAGCGAGACAGGTGACGGTCTTCAGAGGAAGAGTGGGTTCTTTCATCAGATGTTTCGGCCTTGAACAGATTAGGTGATATATTATTTATCTTATGCTTTTTGATTAAATCTTTGATAAATGTCATCCTCTAGATTGCTTTCAATTTTAGCAAGATTGGTCTTGTGCACTAATAATCTTTCTTTACCTCTTCGCCAAAAGGAGGCTGAATTCTGGAAAGATCTGACTAACGCTGTTATCACCGTCGCCCCTCTTGTTGTCGGCAAATAAGCTGTTAAGGTAAGACTGTTTGATTGTATGTGTTATTATCTCAGCATCTTATGTATTTCTGGCTACCGCTATAACAACAAAAGCCACAGCAATAATACCAACATCAACAATAACACCAACATTAACGATAACATTAACATCAACAATAATACCAACATTAACAATAACATTAACATCAACAATAAGATCAATATTAACAATAACATCAACATCAACAATAACACCAACATTAACGATAACACCAACATCAACAATGACACCAACATTAGCAATAACATCAGCATCAACAATAACACGAACATCAACAATAACACCAACATTAATGATAACACCAACATCAACAATAACACCAACATTAAAAATAACACCAACGTCAACAATAACACCAACATCAACACAAACAGAAACAGTCTGCAGTACACAGAGATCAATAAGCCACATTTTTATGAAGTTACTAATACCGGCATTGTGTGTGTGTGTGTGTGTGTGTCTGTGTGTGTGTGTATGTGTGTATGTGTTTATGTGTGTGTGTTTCCTCTTTTTTTTGTACAAAATCTGCACCATTCTAGCTGACCTGCTAATGATTACAAAAATACTACAGAATTTCAATTTAAAAAAAAAAAAAAATCAGATATTGTAAAAATGTTGTCATTTTCTTCTGGGTTAAAGAAAGAGTTTATATGGGACAGTCAGCTTTGAATTTATTCTTATGCGAGCAATTTAAAATACCATAAACTTTAAAAAAAATATATGATTGAACTTCTCTGTGTTCACTTATCTTTTTTTTTTTTCAGGCATAAAGAAGAGACTCCAATCACCACTATGATAAACAGCTGCTATCTCGAGTAAGGAACAAACTGGAAGTTACGATACGACAAGATATTGAAGCAGCATGGATAAGATCACGAAAATCACATTGCTAAATAATTTCACGGTTTTCATCATTGCAGAAAAAGAACTTGTCAAATATCGCAAAAATATCGAGATACGAAAAATAAAGGTGAAATGAAGAAATCTACTCAAGAGATTCCCTGTAGTAGAAGAAATTGTTATTGTTGTTGTTTTTACCATATCACACCACAAACAAAATGTACTACGCTACGTTTTTCGTTTCTAAGCATAACTGTGCAAATTTTTTCAATGTTGTCTTTGTAGCCTCATCAAAATTTCTCACTTAAACTGCCAACCTTTTGGTTCATCGTGTGGATCACCCATAACGATAACATGTAACAATTTTATTTATGATATTTTCTTTTCTTCAAACAAACATCTGAAACACAGAACGTCGGGGGGAGGGGGGGGGGGGGGGGGAGAACGGCCTCCAGAAATGGGGGTTTTGCTCAAACAGTTCTATATTAGGGCTTTTATTTGCTTTTACATTGTGCCTTTTGCGAATACAAAAATGGCATAAACAAGTTATTATGTCCATTAAGGTCTTGAAAGGACGATCATTCAATGGTTGACCAGTACCTTTCTTTCTTTCTTTCTTTCTTTCTTTCTTTCTTTCTTTCTTTCTTTCTTTCTTTCTTTCTTTCTTTCTTTCT
>JBCAUA010359056.1:2405-18661 GCA_038406235.1 Peronia verruculata | reverse complement strand
TCTATCTATCTATCTATCTATCTATCTATCTATCTATCTATCTATCTATCTATCTATCTATTTGTCTGTCTGTCTACTTATCAGTTCGTCATTCAGTCTATGCAGAATGTATTTAAATCTCTTTGGTCAATCTTTTCTATAACTGACTACTTATCTGTGTGTTTGTTTTCTGTTTTTCGGGTCTATCTCTCTGTTCTTCTGCCCGACGATCATTTTTATCTCACTGTTTGTTCAGTCATAGATGGTTTTAAATTATCACAGCGATACAGAAATGGCAAACGTTCTACACAAAAACCATTCCCCACATAAATAAACGAAATCCTTCCTTTATCCATAGTTTAAGTGCCTGAGAATAAGCTGATCTTTTGTCCCGTAGCGAGACACTAAGAGTGCTCTGATCGGATTGGAGCAAGTCTATCCTATATTAATATTGCCAGTTCTATCTGTTGCTAATTTGCTACTCACCAAATCAGACAGTATTTGCCTTTTTGGAGAGCTATATCGTCAGTTAACGGTCTTACAGCTGCCTCTGCATTCATCCCTGGCGCTTAATAGGGTTGAGGCTGCACTATACCATAAAGACAAAAGGACGCATATCGGAAAACAATGTTTTACAGGTGAGGCAAAAACGGCTGGTTTAATATCTTCTTTTTGGCTGCTTCGATATTGATAAATGAAAAGCGATTATGGAGTACAGATGTTTTTATTGTTTAAATTTGTTTTTAAAAAAAATCTGCTTCCTATCTAATAGAGATGTAATAAAATTTAACGATGGATCTAACTAAAAGTCCTCTGTGTGTGTGTGTATGTGTGTTTTGGTATGTGTATGTGTATGTGTGTGTGTGTCTGTATGTCTGTGTGTGTGTGTGTGTGTGTTGAGGTTTAATGACACATCAGCACGATTGCGGCTATATTGTGCCAATCGCGGTAGTGTAGGTGTCCACGTCAAGAAGAAGAGAGGAAAGAAAGCGGGACAGAAGACAGGAACAAGGAGAGACAGAAGAGATGTCTCCCCTGGAATGTCGAGGATGGCCTCTCCGTGGGACACCCCCCACCGATTGCGGGCTTACACCTCCTGCAGGTGGGAACAAAGAATCTATTTATAAATCCCAGACCCCGCGGACGAGAGAGAAATGAGTCCAAAATTTAAAGTCCTTTTATCATCAATAGCAAACATTTCGTATAACTAAACGTTTTTGACAGAAAGGCGGAGAATCCCTAATGACTGTCCGTCCGACGGCGCCAAAGGTGATTACATTGTCCATGACACAGGACGCATATTGTCATTTGCGTCCTTCTGCGAAAAAACAGGGTGTGTATTTATGATTCGACTGCCATCTGTAGTACCATGGACTAGACACTGCTTCTTGTATCAGACGTATCTATGAAGGCAATTATCGTTCTTTTAGCTAATACCTTTGGTGATCCTTTTCCGGTATATCGCATGATCGGCTGTTTATGATGCGCCTCTTCTGTCCCTAGTATTTATTGAATGTCTTTCTTACATTTTTTTTTGTTTTGTTATTTCTTGATCTCTTCTTTCGAAATGACGAAAAAAAAAAAATCCCCTTTAATCACCAGTTCTTATTGAAACAAAGGGAGATAATTAGAAGCGAATTGCTTTCTGAGCCCTTGACTCCCACGACGTTTTGCAAAAAAAAAAAAAAAACTGAACTGAACAACTACAACATAAAGCAGGTTTTTATCATTGAGGAAATCTGAACCAGTGAAATGAGGTCACATTTTTTTTTTTTTTTTGTCACAGAAAAGCTATAGATTTTTATCCATCAATATCTAACGGATATTTTTCTTTCTTCCGTTCTTTCCTTCATTCGCTCTTTCTGTAATAATTTCTGTTTGTCTTTCTTTTTCTTTTTCTTCCCTTTTAAGGTATTCGTTATTTGTTCATTTATCATGTGTATATTCTTTTATACATTTATTATAATATATTTATGTACCTGCTCTTTCTTGTTTATTTGTCAGGTTATATTTTTTGATCGGTCTGTTTGTTTCTTTATTATTTACATTTATTATTCATTTATGCATTTATTGATGCGTTTCTGGATCCGTTAGATCAGAAAGATAAAACACAATGCTGAACTTTCGTACTTTTCATATCAGTTTGTTTACCTAAAAAGGGCAGTGACATTAAAAAAAAAAAAAAGATTTAATTCGGAGAAAGGAACTGTTCACAATCCTGAATTGGAAGAAGTAGTCCATAAGATTTGGAGTGAAATCTAGATGTTTGTTTGTGTTGGGGTTTAACGGCACGTCAGTGATCTCGGCTATATTGTGCCACATATGGTAAGACAGGTTTAAACGTGAAACGGCTGATCAAGTATATAGAAGAAGAGAGGAAAGAGAGCAGGATAGAAGACAGGAGAGAGAGAAGAGATGTCATCCCTAGATCATCGAGGATGACACTCCATGGGAGACATGCTACTGACTGCGGGCTTTCACCGCCTGAAGGTGGGAGCAGAGAGCCTACTTATATACCCCAGGCCCCCGCGGGGAGAAACATCTACGTACATTATGGCGAGAAAAGCAGAAAGTTTTATCACAAAGGGGGAAAAACACGAAAAAAAAAATTGTTAGTCAGTAAGAGACCAATACAAAAGGGACGACAGAACATAGGTTTGATTAACTACATCAACATTTATTACTAGCCTGAGGGTGTGTGCCAATGTTGACGAGGATATAGAATGAGTTTTCCACATCAAAGTAATAATTTTTGTTGTTCTAAGTGATTCTTAAATATGCCTTGACTTCAAATTCCAACCAGACACTGTCAGCAGTTAAATAACCCAATTGCCTATACTTACATATCTTTCTTTTTTTTTTTTCATGGCTCTTTTCGTCTGTGCATTCAATTGAAATAGCAGGTCTTGTGGTCTGTAACAGTGCCTCAGTGGCAGGTGTTTTGGTGGCTGTTCCTTTTTGTTCCAGCAGGCTTGTATTAGTAAAGCTACCATTGCCTGATGAGTATGATCTATTGTAAAACTGTAACACGCTTAAGGTGCTGATTATTGCCTGTCTAACAGGACGAAAGAGAGACCAATAGATTTGTTCCGACCAATCGAACGGCTGGAAATTCCCGTCTAATTTTAGTAGGAGGATAGAAATACTGCAAACTGTTCACTACCACTGACATAGAAAAACGCACAAACAAAATGCACGGGATTGGTGACAAATTGTTCTCAGATCTTATGGTGGAGTGGTTACAAACATCAGTGGGTTTTCTATTTTTAGTAGGGGGTACAAACACTCCGGCGGGGATTTCCAGGTTTTTGCTAAATTGAAAATGAACTGTTGGAATTGCTGACATTAACACTGGTCAGCTATTTACAGAAAGCTGTTATACTGTGCGCGGATAAGCGCTGTACACATTTTCATGGTCACTTGCCTGGTTAACTGGTGAAACTGTGCTGATTTGACTTTTCTTTGCTTTGACTTGAACATGCCAGATTCCTGGGCTCATTACTTTGTGACCCTTAATTCATTGTCGGCTTTGGGCGAACCAGTGGAGTCAGGGATAGACCAGATAGATAATCCTCAGATAAGTCAATGTCTGAGAATCGATCCGGAACCTTTTTTGAGATTAAAGCTTCAAACATTCAAGAATCGCATTAACGTTCACAAACAAGTATACAGAAGTCAGTTTTATATCGACATCGATGAACTGTCTGGTGCACTTAACTTTTAAAATTTATTAAGTTATTGATTCCTCGTCATCGCAGCTACAACCATTTAATAAAATACATACAACATGAGACGACTGTTTAGCAGCGACTGAATTGATAGTAAATGCAGATATCTCTCGCAGGGAGTCTGTGCATTACTTTCTAGAGAAGTTTCAAACATGATAATAATATATTGTTAATGAAAATAATTTATTATGGCTGGGATAAAGAGGCAGCTTTTACACATCAAGCTGTGGGTGAAACAAGACTAATGAAGTGATCACTGTCTCCATCTGATCAAGCGGTCAGTCAATTAATGTCATTTTACAAAATAGTATCACAGTAAAAGAACTTTTTTTTTTTCTGAAACATCATTTATTTTGAATCTGATAAAACAGGCAACTCTAAACGTGATCTTTATTTAACTAGGTCGGTACAACATAGGCCCAGCTTATTTCATAACGTGATCCGCACATTGCTTGCGTCACAAATACGTTGATTTAGACAGCTGTGTGCACATAACCAAGACTAAAAGTTTCACCACAGAGGACAGAAATCGCTGAATGCTGTCACCATAACCAAGACTTAGGGCCCTCTCGATCTACATCATCATATTACAGCTATGGGTCTTTTAGTAGACCAAGTCGCCTTTAATTCACCACCTACTCTCTTCCATTGCCAACGCAAATGACCTGTTATTGATACAAAGGCTTAACTAAAATCCTTAACAGTTATTGACACATTAAACAATGGTTCAACCGCACAGTTATTGAGCAAATTGTTTTGGGACAAATTGCTTTTTTCTATCTTTTATAGTTGTTGTTGTTGTTTATTTGTTTGTTTGTTTCTAGACACTATGCAGTCTCTAGAAAATGAAAAGTGATGCATAGCACCATCTTTCAATATAGCAAGGAGCTCTATTTCATAGGACATGGAAACATAATTAAACTGTGATGAAAAACCATCCCTATCAAAGGTAGTAGGCTAGTCGTCAACACAATACCATCAGAGACTCAAAAGTGGAAAGAAATTTTGTAAACCTATTCTGACTTCTATTCCCCTTTTGATAATTATGACGGTGCTGCAAATATTGTTGCCACTAAATAGCTAGTCGTAAGCGTTGCAGAAATTCATCTCTGTCATCATTTCTGGGATACGTTTATGAAGCTGAGACAATGTTTCTTGAGGCTGTTTTGTTAAGATGTTATTTACGATGTTGTTTTTTCCCCCTCATGTACGCGGTAAGTAGCGTGGGTGTATCTTACAGTGCTCTGTCCAATCAACTGAGCAAGAAATTTTCCTTTTGAGGACAAAAAAAGTTGCTTTTTTAATAAATCTTATTTTATCTTTTATCATTAATTTATCGTGTAAGGTGTTAAAGTGACAGTGGCCAGAAATATCTGCTCAGTGACAGGCGTTAGTCCCACTCCATTGTCCAAGGATCAAAATAACAACGATAATAATATATCACAGCATATGCGGATGAAATAAGAGTTCAGACTCACTTAACTCTAAAGCTCTGTCAGAGGCCTAATGCTGTAAGTCGTGACGAATGAGGTGTGTTGATCATTACAACAAAGCTTAGCTAATCTGATTCACAGCTCCGACCACCGAACGTGTAGGCAAACACGGCTATTGTGAGCAAATCCACCACTGATTTAATGTAAGTGACGCGTGACGCACGCTGACGTGTCTCTTTAAGTCATTAAAGGGATTAGAAACAATAACAAATGGACCACGCCATTGTTTTTTGGGTCACTTAATGAATTTCTTCATCTCTTTTGCTGTGTGTACAAATCCAGGTCTAATTTTTCTCCATCCTGTTTTTCATAATCAAATGACATAATTTCACCCCCCCCCCCCCAGCGCCTTTCAAATACATGTACCTATCTTTCTCATCCTAGCATTTTACAAGCCCATCTACTTGATTGTTTACAGCATATCACATCATCATCAGGCGGTGCCCATCTTTATTCTCTATTACAATGGACCTATGTTAGGTGTGCGTTTTAACATCAGCTGCTTTCTAATGGTTCTATGAAAGATTCAGCTGTTGGCTGCCTGCGCATTGGCAGTTTATGTAATCTTCTACATCTATCAATGTACAATTAGATCTGGCGTTTGGGGCTAAGAGGATCCAGCTGCTTTCATAGATTCTTACATATAATTTTACAAGATATTCCATTAGTAGGCTAATATTTGTGTAACTTTTTTGTATGGTGCTTTAAGTCAGAATTAGCTAAGCCATTCCTCTGAACCAGTTCAAAACCATTTCATACATATTTACAAATCTGTTTAGCTTTATTAAATGTAAATAACATATTAAATTAATTTGACAGCGACTAAAACAACTAATTATGATAAAATGCTTTTAAACATGTAAAGTGCCTATTTACACGGTGTTAGCCTACTTTAGGGCCACACTGTGCAATCTGAAACGTTGGTGGGATAATAATTCTGTAACACGAATCTGGGGTGAAAGTGCAGTATTCCGTATCCGAAAGGTCTGTGAGGACGTCCTTGGCACATAGGAATGTGATACAGACATCTCAAACTGGGGTATTTGTGCTTCAGATTACAACATCTCGCTGGTGCCAACATTTTCATCTTCATCTGTCCTTGCTTTTCTCGTTCGTATCTTTCTAAAGACTCCCTCTTCTTTCTTCCAGCCCAGAGAAATGGTGATAATTGCCCCTCTCGCTGATGGATAAGAATTCTCAGTTGCAGACAATTTTTCTTACCGTAGTCTCATTGCACGACGGATTTTGGAGATAACCTTGATATAAGCCTAATATCATTCGACATTTCATATCTATGTGGAGCAAGAATATCATCCAATTTCTTTTTGCAGCGATCTGTCTAAATTGCAAGAATACCAGCTAAGTGTCTGGGACTGCAGCTCACCCTTATTGCTAAGTTTTTTTTAGTAAGCTCAGTTTAAGACGAACAAGCTTCTAGCATTCACTAGTTCACTAGAGCCTTCTTGAAAAGTACAAATTACAGAAAAAAAAGAAAAAAAAAAAACACACACACACACAAACACAAACAAACAAACAAACAAACAAACAAACAAACAAACAAAAACATTATCTCAATTTGTCCCTCTGTTTTTTTTATTTTTTTCGTGTATGTATATATTTCTTTGTGTGTGTAAATTTGAAATATTCGGCCAGGAGTTCCCATTAGTGATTACCCGTATTTATCTCCCTTAGCTGCACTTATCTCCCTCGGGGGAAGCCAATAGGGAATCCTGGGTGGCAAACCGAGCCTCGTTATCGACGCTGTAGACGTCACAGGTCGCTAGACGATAAGCAGGCGGGGAATCCCCCGCGGAGATCCGAGCCATTTTCTCCTTCAACTTTGGGCCGTTTTAAAAGATTTGAGAAATGGAATGGACGAGCAGTCTCGCGCCAGGCTAATAAATAAAAGATATCAGGGGCGGAGAGAGAGAGAGAGAAAAAAAAAAAGCTCAGAAACGAAACGAAAGAAAGGGGGGAAAAAATCGAAATGAAAAATTCTCGTGGCAGAAGCCAGCGAAATAAAATACAACAAAAACAAATCCATGACTTACGAGCTGGATTTTTGCCTCGCTTTGTTTGTGGTAACTCAGGCAGCCCAAATCTTCCAGGACAGTTCTTTCTTTCAGTGCGAGGTTGTTAACCGATAAGGCTTATCATTAGGCGGTCTCCGCTGGTCATTTAGGGGTCAAGATGAATGGCTCTGGATAGATAAAGCAGAGGGACTGTGTATGAGTCCCTAATTTGTATGACAGAGCAGTGGTCGCCACTTGAGTACCATGTCCGTGGTACTGAGAGCCGAGAGCGTTAACTGGACACCGAGATCGGTCAGCTGGCCGAAGCCAATGATAACAGTAACCGATGTCGCTGCTGATCTTGTCAATGGTGCATTTGCTGGCCTCTTTCATCTGCAGTATAAGGCCCTGAAACAAATACCCTTCGGGTCGCGACCGTAAGTCCTACGAGTGCAGAAAAAAAAACAAAAAACGATCCCTCTCTAAATTGGCCGCACAGGCAGCGAAAAACATATTGTTTGTGTGTGTGTGTGTGTGTTTTGTGTGTGTGTGTGTGTGATTGATTTTTATTATTATTATTCTTTTTAACACAAAATAATTTCATTTCATACTCTGTACAATTAGAAGAACAATTAGGAGAACAATTTCATACATTCTTTTATCTTCATAATGAAAAAGGGTATTGAAACTTTGACTTATTAGAAAATTTATGAAGAAAATACAGCAAATAAATAAACAAACAAATGTTTATTTCACTTTATACTAAATCTGTGCATATTGTTGTTTGGCGACTGACTATATGTCTGAAGAAAGAAAAACATATCTATGAAACAGTAATAAATAACTGATCAATGTATCAGCGTGGAAAAGATATTATCGTATTCTTTTGATATAATCCAGAACCACAGGCATAAGATAATGTGATGCTGATTCTAGACTGATTTACATGACACACAGACATAAACTTTATCAAGGACATTCTAAAGCTCCTAGACGACCCCCCCCCCCCCCATCCAAAGTTCTAGAAATATTTGAATTTTATCATAGATAGTAAACCTGTCCATGGGCATCCTCAATCGGTTCTTGTGTAATTCGTCAATTTGACAATAATGGCGGGTTTAACCACAATGCATTTTGAATTTGTTTCGTTTTCATTTGGGGTTTCCAGATTCAGCATGGATTGGAGTAGGGGAAGACGTGTTTAAGAGCAATGAGGATTTTAAAATTATCTTATGAAAATTTGAATGTTGAATGATTGAAGACCAATTCTGAGATAATGAGGTATTAAATCCTCTCCTGTCCTCAGGTCTCCGTTCTTGCCATGGCTAAGTGTGAAAAGGTTTCATGTCCATATATGTTCTCAAGTATGACGTCATGTAAACCTGTTTTGACTTGTTATACCCTTATTCTGTTTTCATTTTTGCTCTGTTGGGAATACGGAAAGGAAATATAGGTTTCGATTTTCATTTGATTCCTCCCTTAAGGACGTTCATAATGTAAGAGGGTTGTCTTTTTCCCCTTGATGTGTGAAAAACAAAATCGTAGTGGTTTTATACTGTCAGTGAGCCCTGAGATCGTTCATAGTTTCAGCTTGGCCTTCTCACAGACACTAAAATGAGCTTGACAATTTCAAACATCATTTTTGAAACGATGACATGATTCGATTGTCTTTCCACACCACCAGAGTACCAGTTACCAAATGTGATCAGAAATCATTTTTGAGGAGGAAAACAAAATTGAAAGTCAGAAACGTCCATGGACAGTTGAACTGGCAGGGAAAGAAAATTACTTCCCTCCCCTTCATTTAACGTTTTGTTTCACAAAATTACCCGTGGACAGACATCTACTCTTAATGTGCTGTAATGCTGTTGTTGTTGTTCTTGTTATTGTTGTTGTTGTTGTTGTTTTGTATTCCTTAAGTAGAATTGTCTTTGACCCTCAGAAACTGAAATCAAACTTTGGAAGTTCTGTTCACAATGCGCCAGGCATGTACTAATAAAAGACAATTATGGATCATACATTTACAGAAAATTGGAGGTTGGCCATAATTATTGTGAATTTTTCGCTATTGAAGTGGTAGTGGTGGCCTATTCTTGTCTTCAATACTTGAAGTTGTCTGGTGATGAAGACACTCTGCTCCCTTGTGTACATTGTGGAACACGTTACCTTGGGAACAGTTCCTACATCAGGAGTTATTGATGTGCAGTTTATTAGTGAACAAAAATGACCACAATGATTTAGAACAAGAAAAAAGATAGGGCAACTTTCACTATAAGCTAATTTGAAAATTTGTCTCAAGACTGAGGGATTTTTGTTTACACGTTGATTTGTGTACACGCTCTGTCCATGATGGTAGGCAGGTCTTGGCGAATGATGATCATTCAGACATATCCACACCATAATTCTAAACAATCTCGTCCTTCTGTACTGTAAGCAATAACGCCTCAGTCATGTGACCGACTTCGAAATGCCTCACTGAAACACACACACACACACACACACGCACACACACACACACACACACACACATACACACATAATACACACACACACACACATACATACACACACATAATACACACACACATACACACACACACACACACACAAAACAACAACAAAAAAAAAGCCGACTTTTGAGGCCATTGATTACAACCAAATCTCATTAACCACTTGACCAAACCACTCGATATAAAGAGCAGAGCCCGAACGAAAAATCTATTGTGTTAAAGAGTCGACCCTGAAAAGCTCTGTTGTACTGACAATCCGCTAATGCATGTCTGAGAAGAAAATAAACATGAACATGGCATTTATACCTTAGCACTTGCCTATCATAATTAAATCACTGCCATTTCTTGGCCATAGGAAAAAAAAAAGTGAATAATAATGTGTCTTATTGCAACAGATTTAGATTTGGTATCAGCCAACACAGTTTTTATTTGCAGTAAATACGTCGTGCGCTGTCGAGAAACTTGCAGAAAAATGTATCATAATCTGCCTGGAAACGAAGCAGGAATCTTCATCTGCTATTTGTCAGGCGAGCTATTCTGGAAACTGGCGCCCATGCGATCGTTATTTTTAACTGGAATAAATTATCCACGGTCTTTTAAATGAGGATATTGTTACCAACAAATATATAATTTGGAGTTGGCATTTGACATGATAAAGAACACATGGTAAAGGGGCGTCGTGTGTTACACGTGAAATGGCGGCGTGGGGAGTGAAGATAGGAATATTTTCCCCGAGATTGAAGAGCTGCTCTTTACTCTACCCACTTCGGAATAACTGCAGGGGGTAGATGATGGAGAAGAGGAATGTCTCTCTCTCTCTGTCTCTCTCTCTACATCTCTCTTTCTCTCTCTCTCTCTGCCTCTCTCTCTCTCTGCCTCTCTCTCTCTTTCTCCTTTTCTTTTTCGAAATATTTCGTTTGCCGAGCTCATAAAACTGTCACATATTTATGCATAGTAGCTGGCTTTTCCAGTTGGCTATTTTTGATATTCTTCATGCTAACTCCGTCCTTTCTCATTGTAGCATAAATGTTTATAGACCGAGGAAGTACCAAACATCATAAAGCAACATTCCTCTCTTCCACTGACTGAACATGCAAACATTTCATGTGCTACATTTGCCATCGGGAGGGGGGGGGGGAGATCATTTTATCCTCGGTTAAATAAATTCTATTAGTCTATTTCTTCCTTTGTCTATTAGTATATTGTTCTGCAGTTTTTATTTTGTCTTCTATTCTATTTTTTTTTTTCCTCATCTGCATATCGACAAAGATTTTTATTTCTGAAGGTGACTGATCTTGGAGACTTGTCCTTTATTTTCATGCATATCGCTGAATAGTGGCGGGAGGAGTCGTACAATAAATAATATCCCGATTTGAGTAAGAATCGAAAGTTAAACCTTATCATGCTTTATTTATGATACTTATACTTAATAGTATTATCAACAGTTTTAGTATTATCGTTATCCTGAACTTCCAGTCGACAAAGCGTTTTTTGTTTTGTTTTTTGTTTGTTTGTTTGTTTGTTTGTTTGTTTTTTTGTTGTTGTTGTTGTTTGTTTGTTGTTGTTGTTGTTTTTTTGCTGCCAAGAGTGCATTTGATTTAAAACCAAACAAAACCAAAAAAGAAGAAGAAGAAAAAAAAAAGATATTTCCGCTATAAGCCATCAAGGCATATTATTTCATCTGTGTTTTGTAACTCAAACGTGGATTTAGATACAAACAAAAATGTACTAGAATTGGACTAAAAACACTCGTCAGCATGCGATGACAAAATCAGCAAATCTAAAACCACTTGCTGAGTCCTCAAAAAAAAAAAAAAAAGAAAATATGCATACATATGTGTGTGTGTGTGTCTGTGTGTGTCTATGTGTGTGTGTGCCTGAGTGTGTATGTATGTGTGTTGTCCTGGTTGCAAGTTGCCCATAAGTAGAGTTAAATAGATAAAGATGTATTTCTAAAAACATTTTGTCACACCTAACAGTAATCACATCTACGATACACTGGTTCATGGTGTATTACTATTCTTTCCGTGCGACTAAAAACAGTATAATTATGAGTGTATTTGATGCTTCAGCAAGAGAACCAAGTGTTGAAATAACAGCAATAATCTGAGGTTACAGGACGTATCTGAGGACACAAAGGTTAGCAAATGAATACCTAGCAAAAAACGCTACTTATGACACGTTCAGAGAGACTCGAACAATATCGTACTGTCTTTACCTCACTGTAACAGTACTTCTAAGACGATAGAGAACGCAAGCGCTCATTACAGTGAATGTCTGATCCAATATTTAGGAATTCCAAGGGGAAGGTATAATATGAAAACAAACATATCACAGAAGAAAATGAAATAGAAGAATAGATCTATCTACACTTTAAAAAAAAAAAATAGAAAAAAATACTTTGGTCTCTTTGTTTGCTTGTATTTTGAAGACACAAAACATGAAGCAATTACACAATGAAAAGCAAACTGAAAAAAAAGAGAATAAAAACAAACAAACAAACAAACCATACATACATACAAAAACAACAATAACAAAAGAAAATAATAATAATAACAACAACAATAAGTTTTAGTGATAACACCGGTTTGCTGATTAAAAAAAAAAAAAAAAAGAAAGAAAGAAGAGAAAAAAAAAAGGGCTGACTCTGTTATTATAATATAGTGTAGAAGATTTCACTCTGAGAACGAAGATCAGTCACAAATTACAAGAATAGAAACTACATGTATGTGAAAAGGAAGTGGACAGCCCTTTCTTTGTAGCAGAGAAACCAGTTCAAGTCGGGCTGTCGAACTCTATAATTCACTTGACAAGGCAATCTCCTATCACTATCAGCGTCAGGCTACGTAGGAAGGGAAATAACTGGTATATTTCTTAACCTTTCTCCATACATCCTATGTCATGGTATGGTAGCCAGTCAGGGTTGCAGATAATCTAATTAAAGACGGGACAAAGATCGCTGCTGATGGAGAATGTTGTTGGAGTTAGAATTCTTGAATCATCATCAACCTAATTCTGCCACCAGTGGCATACTTAGCAAGCTGAGGCAACGTTACTTCATTCTGTTTTGTTCCAATGTTATGAGTGATATTTTTGTAGAAGTGTCTATTTACCCGACTGGGTCTATCTTTGAACACTCGTCACCCGCTTGTCGGACCTACATGTTAGCGTTAGGGTGGACTTGCGCTGGTCGAGGGTCCCAGCAGGTTAAGCCAGCGGGATTGGTCTAGTTCATTTTAATCATTACAGGAAAAAAGAACTGGTGTGTAGGGGAGAGGATTTTCTTTGTTTTCCGTCAAGTGGGACAGCGCTCGTGATTTTTCCGTTATTGTGAGTAATATACTGAAACTAGTCGTGTAAATAGATTGTACTTTTAGGAATACAGTATATGCATTAAAATAACCAGCAATTGTGCTGTAGGCCTATTTTTAAAAATGACGACACAGTGGTGTCGGGAATTGGTCTTTTCAGAAAGGCAAATGTGGAAATTTTGACCTCATAATGATTCCTGAACATCAGCCACTAGTTTTGCCATTTTGAAACTTGTTAATTAAGCATGGTCGAATCAGAGACTTGTCACACATGGTACAACCAGAAATTTATGGAACATGGTAGAATGGAAAAACCTATTAAACATGCTAGAATCAGAAACGTATAACACAAGATTGAATGAGGAACTTGGAAAACATAACAGAATCAGAATTAGTTCCAAGTTATACTAAGTCTATCAACACTCCTGATACTTATTTTGTTGAGACTTGGACTGGCTTTTTCAAGACCTGAAAGTGTCGGAGACTTTGTGTATTCAAATAATCATTGAAGTAGATGGCATTTCGGTCGGTTTTCTGTCTTCTTTTCTGTTTTGTTTTTATTTATTTGTTTGTTTGTTTTGTTTTGTTTTTGTTTTGGTTTTGCGTTTTATTATTTTCTTTTAATAAATCTTCTTATTTGCTTCAAAATGAAACAAAATCCAGTATTACTATGTAACAGATGATTAGTTAAAGATGCATTATATTACTTTAGCCATTAAAAAGAAAACAAAAATGATTAGTTTGTATTAGTCCTATCTATTATTTATTTTACGACTTTGCATCTTTTTTAAAGCTGGGAGCTGGAAAATGGGGCTGGGGAATAAATTGACTTGCTAAGATATATAATCATATCTTTGTAAGTTTTGAAGGAGAAGACAAATCTTTTAGAAAGAGTGCAGTTTTAGTGAAAGATTTTGATTTGATCTGTAGGTGAACTTCCGTTTCTTATGCTTTACTTTCTCTCATAATGGGAGAAATTATACACATATTTAGTGTCAGTTCTCTAACTTCCACATTTGTCTTTCGGAAGTGCAAACTAAAATATATGTCTGCTAGCCAATTCTATCCAGATTTTACTCTTGGGACAAACAAAACACTTAAAAAGACAATCAAAAGCAACAGTCATTTGATAAACTAGACAAGCATTCCTTTTTTGTTTTTATCTTGTTTTCAGATCCATCGTCACCATGGATACTATGACAACAAGAGGCGTCTGTCTCTTCCTCCTTCTGATCGATACCCTCATATTTGGCTTCCCTCCATACTTCCTGATTCGAGGAGGAAGCTCGCCCAGGTCTATAAAGATCAGAGGTATTATCATCTCTTACTTGAATTGTTTTGCCGGCGGTGTCTTCTTAGGGGCGTGTCTGCTGCATCTTCTGGCTGAAGGCAGGGAAGAAATGGAGAATTATCTTGAAGCGGTATGAACATGTAGTTCTTTGTACGACCATCACCAACTGACCCGTTCATCCATCCATCCATCCATCTATTCATCCATTCCTCCACCCGTCAATCCATCCGCCCCTCCATCTATCCATTCATCCATCATACATCCTTCAATATATTCACTTATCGATCGATCTATCTCTCCATGTCATCCATTCATCTACTTATCCATCCCTCCATCACCTTTATCTATATGTTAGTCCACCTATCCATCCTTCCATTCCTTGCAGTCATCCATAAACCCACTCATCCATCAATCAATCAATCCATCCATCCATCAATCCACCATCCATCGATCCATCCATTCCTCAATCCACTTATCTATCCATCAATCCACATCTATCAATCCATCCACCTGTTCATCCATTCATCCTTCTGGCCATGCATCTATGCACTTATCTATCCATCCATTCACACATCCATCCATCTATCCATCCATTTATCCACCTTTTTCCTTTCATCCATCCTCTTATCTACCCATCTATTTAGCCACCCATCCACCCACAATCCACTTTTCCAACCATCCATCCATCCATTCATCCATCCATCCATCCATCCATCCACCCATCCATCCATCCATCCATCCATCCATCTGTCCATCCATATCCAATCGCCCAGCCATCCACTTATCCATCTATCCACTGCACCCTCAGTCTGGAAACGACATCGACTTTCCCTTGTACGAGCTTGCCGTAGCAGTGGGGTTTTTCCTGATCGCCCTGGTGGAACAGATTGCCCACAGATATCTCCACAATCCACGCCAAGTCGAGCCCAGTGCTGAGAATAACGAGAAGAAAGGAGACATTGTATTGACCAGGATACAGACACATTCGGAGAGAGGGTAGGCCGTTCCCTGCTCTTTTTTTGAGCATCTCTTACACAGGTCTTCTGTTCTTTCTTTCTTTCTTTCTTTCTTCTTTCTTTCTTTCTTTCTTTCTTTCTTTCTTTCTTTCTTTCTTTTTCTTTCTTACTTGCTAGCTTTGCATTCCATCTTCCTTTCTTTCTTCTCTTTCTCTCTCTCTCTCTTTCCTCCTCATCTGTGTTTTTTTTTTTTTTCTGTCAGTCTTTTGTTCGTTAAAGATGTTCTTTCTATTTCCCTTATCGTTTTTTTTTCTTCTTCGTCCGACATAATATGCGATAATTGGTTTATACATCTCTTCTTTCTTTCATCTTAAACTGCTCCTGGGTATATCTTGCTCTGTCTTTTTGTTTTGTTGTTGTTGTTGTTGTTGTTGTTGTTGCGTATGTACGTATATGTGCACACATGTAAACGAGAAAGCCACCAGCAAGTGGTTTACAGGTCACGAGAACGTAGCTTGTGTTTGTGTGATTATGATTCTGTGTGTGTTTGTGTGTGTGTGTGTGTGTGTCTAACTCTTCTTATATTTAATCTGGTCGTAACGCTCTACTTCTTTCTCACTTTCTTTTTTCTCATTTATTTTTTCATCTTTCTATCCTGCTATCCTTTAGGCCAACAACATCATAACCGCAAGAATTCTATCTACTATTTCACTGCTATGACAGATTGCAACTTAAAGTTTAACCACGCTGGCACTACTACTTGAAATTGAATCATTTGTCTAGCACTTTAAAAGCCAACAACTTTAGGGAATAATTTGTAAAACAGGCCAACAACTTTAGGAAATAATTTGTAAAACAGACCAACAACTTTAGGGAATAATTAAAATTTGTTCAACAGGCCAACAACTTTAGGGAATAATTAAAATTTGTTCAACAGGCCAACAACTTTAGGGAATAATTAAAATTTGTTCAACAG
>JBCAUA010358836.1:0-17290 GCA_038406235.1 Peronia verruculata | reverse complement strand
CCCCCCCCACCCCCCCCCCCCCCCCCCCCCCCCCCCCCCCCCCCCCCCCCCCCCCTGAAATCTGAATTTTAAAAAAAATGCGATTTGGGATTTGTGTTTTTGTTTTCTCTTAAAAGATCAGCCTTTTCTGCGTACAAATATGGTATCAAAAAGTGGATATGTCCACTCTAAGGTATTTGACCCATGATTATTCAATTAGGCCTTCTGTTAAACAGGATTTGGCTCCAGTCCAGTGTAAGCTGGTTATGTAAGTTTTTCAGTAATAATGCTGTACCGTAATTTTCCACTGAACTTTTCAGTGACAAGTAAGTGCACGGTAGCAAAGCACCAATGGCATATGAAGATAGTAACATGAGCGACACCATGCCATAAAAAAATGAATTACATTTATTTAAAAAGGAGTGAGACTGAATTATCTTGGTGTCTTATATTTGGTTATAGAAACAATGTGCATATTCTTTTTGACAATGGAATCAAGTCTTGCACGACAGAAGTGATAAGTTAAAACTTACATAGATAGTATCGATGCAAAGAGTTTAAATAAAGCTAGAGGTCACACTCGCGATACGAGAGTCTCCGCATAGCGTCGTCGGTAGGACAGACAAAGATGGCCGCACAGTACGGCAACCCCCCCCCCCTCCTCGATAGTGTGCAAGCATAGAAACCAGTATGTAAGCGAGCGCAGCGACCGAGAGAAAATGAGAGAAAGAGATCAAAATGTTCCTTAAATTTATTTTTCAGTCAACTACATTTACAAGTAATTTACAAGCACTCACTCAACCTGTTAAAATCCTGGTCAACTTTACATAAATAATTATTGTGTTATATAAATAAATAAACACAAGCCTAGAATAGCTTAAACACAAGCCTAAAAATCTTAAATAAACATAAGCCTAAAATAGTAGGCTTTACAGTCTTTCGGATAGTTTGGAGAGGGATTATTGGAAAATAGTAGTAATGAGCAGACTTAATGAATGGATTGGGTGAACCATGAAACTGTAAGAAATGTAATACGAAAAAGAAAAAAAAACTGATTAAAATAAAAATTATATGGAAATTCTGATGGATTTGTACCTTCATTGCTACCGTGTGGAATGAACAAGAATTAAAGTATTGAGGCATACAGAAATCTAAGACTACTAGTAAAAGAAAAGACGGATGGCCCGGTAACCGATATGGTAAAAGGTTATAATTATTATTTTTTTAATGATTATTATTAAAGTTGGGATCGCTAATGTAGTTAATTGTGTCACTGAGGTGTGCCAATGCGTGAAATCTAGTCTGGGCATCGTATAGAGCCCTAGTCTACCGTAAACATTGTAAAGGTTGGTTTTCTCTTTTTATTTTGAACAGACAATATTGTCAGATTTTGTTCTGCGCTATATTTCAAACTGTCGCTTTATTTTCATTATCAATGGAGGAAACCATTATCAACGCGATGAAATCCCGGCCTGCATTATGACAATGCTGATAAAATATATTGCAACAGAGATGATATTGGGTATCTGCATATGGAGGCAGATGAGGAAATTGGATCTGAATATAAAACATTATTGTATCTCGTGTAGAATGGCGCACTAATGCATTGCTGCTCACTGATTCATTATGAAGGCAAGAACTTTTTCACTTTTTTCATTCATCAGTTGCCTTCATTTATTCGGCTGTAGTTGGGCAGTTCCAGTATATTTGCCGTCTAAACTACGTTCATTATCACTGGCCTTAACACTCTGTTTGCAGTCGCTTGTTGCCGGGTTTCTATTTATGGACCGGACAGGCAACTGAGAGCGACCTCTAGCTTAACATACACTTTGTTTCGATGCCGCCATTCGGTGGGTTATGGCGCATGAGAGCAAATATACATAATGTAAAATGAATCTGTAGATTGCACAGCACGAACAACTGCCTAGATATCTTTATTGTTATCTCTTCTACTAAATGTTTGTACCCTTGTTATTTTTTCTGAATTTAACTAATTTCCTGTCGTCAGTGAAGAAAAAACTGTTTATTTCACTCCGGTATATCCAATATATTGAAGACAATAAAGAAATACTACAGATGTTTCTATTGCTCCTATTGTCGTTGTTAATGACAATAATGAGTTTTATTCCCTTATTAGGCCATGCCACTCAAATACAATTTTGGGGTTTCTCTCAATCTGTTTCAACAAAATCAACTCTAAAATGCATTATAGACTGACATTGAAGAGTTCTCTGAAGAACAAAAATGATTTCAAAATTCATGCACTGCTGAAAACTGCTATTTCTTCCATTGCCTAAGTATGGCGTCTCAAAATTTTAAATCTCTCTTTCAGTTTCAACTTTGTGCCATAATTTTTCTGGTGTATAATTATAACTTTTCAGCGTGATGTATTTTCAGAAATCCATTATTAACCTCTTTGGCTGTGTCTCAGGCAAAGACTTTTGGGTCAGAGGCAAACAAAACATGCTGTTTGAACGTTTGCAACTGCGATTCAAGGCGAAAATATCATGAGAATATGAAAGTGCTGACTTTCAAAAGATTTCCACAGCCTAAACCCCAACGAGAAAGATGTATGATGTGGATAAGGCGATGCAATCGCCCGCATAATTATCTATCGGCAACATTGGCAACGTGTGCTCGAAGGCGAGTGGACGTGTTGAGTGTCCTCTTTTGTTTAACAAAGCAACAGCAACATTTGTGTTGCTTCCATGGTTTAAGTTTACCATAGTTTTAATTTATCTGGCAGGGTTTAGATCTAGATCTATACACCATCTAGTACTATGTGGCTGATTTAAATCAAGATAGTTTACTTTCAAATACACTGTGCCGCCAGAATCTGGATAAATATATAGAATTTGTAGGCCCTACTTAATGGTTTTTATAAGCTTTTCAACCTCCCGAAGTGGTGGTTATCTCAGCTGTCCACAACCGTGGTCAAAAAATAACATAACAGTATTGTGTTATGTGATCAATAGATATAATACCAAAGTATACTTCATATCAAGGTTTAAATAACAGAACTAAAGATGGAACTGTGAGGGAAGAGAACTTGTGTAGATATAATTTATCATCCAGGTTCTACTGTAAAGAAGCCCCAACACCATATCAAGATAGGGTGTTGTCGTTTTTGTTTTTTTTTTTCCAGTGTTTTATTTATTAAAAAAAAACGTGGGTATAATATAGTAAGGTATTGTGAACAAGAATAACTTGAATAGGCATTTTGTTGCTTAAGTCATACTTGTATAAATCGAGTCTTGCTGTATCTTGATTGACTGTTCTCAGCTTTCTCCACTTCCTGTATCATAAAGCTAACAAAACAATGTTCAAATGGTGAAATGAAAAGCATATTAACAGAAACCAAACGTAATTATTATGAAAATGCTCTCTCAATAAAACTAACAATAATGCAATTCATTATGCTCATTTCACATTTTATGGCTGATCTGAGCTCATGTAGATCTAGATCTTGATCTCCTGATTTTGCAAATAAATTCCAGCAGTCGATCAAGAGTTTAGATTTCGCTACATCTAGTATTCGATTTCGATCTAGTCTATTAGATCTAGATCCCAATCTTGGCCTGGGACGAAATTATGATTACCGGTACAAATGAAAAACAAAAAATAAATAGATAAATAATAAAAAAAAAAGCCTACATGCGTAAAATATAACTAATGAATGAACGAATAAACATTTTATGGAACTTAGATCTAAGTCTCGGTCTATTTCGGTGGGAGACAATGAGGAAAACATCAGTAGGATAGATTTAGAATTCTATACAGATTCTATAGATTCTATACAGGTGTGTGTCACCAAAATTAATATTACATAGAGACTCCTCTATTCCGTAGAAATTCTTGCAAAAACAGGATGTTCTACGTCTTGAAACTAACTCTTTGATATTCGCCATCAAAGAAGGCAAGCGAGTGCAGCTCAATATCTGTCCCTCTTCTAAAAGTAGACAAGAAATTTCCGGGCGATGGGCTTAATCGAGATTCTACTATTCGCCATTGTTAAATTAGAGAAAAACAACCAGAAGTTCAAATTACCCGTGATTGCCATGGGGACGACAATCTTGAATTTCGAGGCAGCATTATTATTGTTTAACTTTATGTCTATTAGATTCCGCACTCTTCAACCGATTTGCTTGGAATGGAGCACATTTTTTTTTTTTTTTTAAGTCAATATCTAGGAATAATTAGACGCGATTTTGGATAATGTGCTCAGCATTTTCCGTTCACATTTAAAACAATAAATAAATAAATAAATAAAATTTTAATTAAAAGGTCACCGACTTTCCTTGATTAACCTTTGTACCAAACAAATTTCTCACAAATTTGAAATGTTATCGAAATCTCCATTTTAATATCTTGTTTAATTTTGTTCTGTATGTATGCTAAATTGTGTAGCAATTGCACCAAGTAAAAGGTTTATCGTACATAAGAGCTGATTTTTCAACTACAAAAATATTCGTAGTCATAGTGAGCTTCCGATAGAGTTTTTATCCTCATAATCTGATTGCTTCATATACTGGAGCTGCTTTTAAACAACATGGCAAATTCCATTTTCGCTGGGCATGTCATTTAGCTACTGGGCATGGTGAAAGCTTTCGCTGATATTAAGGGTGGCCATCATTTCAGAGGGTTAGTTATTGGTCAGTGGCATTTGGGCCTCGATGTTGGTTAAAGAGATCTCAATCAATTGACGTATGCTCTGGTCCGTCACTGGATTAATATAGAGAGATCAGACTGAGCCAAGCCTTGGGATATCCATCTTTGAATGACCACTGTTCCATTAGAACAGACGTATTTATTTTTTTTTTTTTAAATACAGAGAAAACAGGCGCCTAAAATCGATTTATTATCAATAGCCTACTATTATTATTAGGATTGTAATTATATTACCATTTAGCAAAAACTACCTTTACGTGAACGGACCTTTAGAAAGCAGCCCTTCTAACATTTTTTTTTTTTTTTTTAAGGACAGGGCAATTTTAACATGCGCTTTTCTGATCTGGGAGTTGCAGGTAATATATTATGAAAGCTTTCTCCCCTAAGAGCATAAGGGCAACCGACTTTAAACTACTATGGTGACTCAACTTGGTGCATGTGGTTGAGAATCACCTGCTTCCGTTTTCGTGGCTGAAATGACCTTGATAAAGTTTCAACATCTGTTTGGAAAGAAAAACAAATTTTCCCAGTCCGTTGATTCCAATGCCGTTGCCATGTAGAGACGACCTGAGGAAGAATTCAGAATTCTGTCTCCCAGTCCCTAACATCTTATATCTAAAACAACAATAATAATAATAATAACAACGGGAGGGAGTTTTAATTTTCTTCATAGCGTGTCTGTGTGTGTGTGTGTGTTTACGATTTTTTTTTTTTTTAAATACCAGAAGAGAACCTACCGCATTTGTAGGCGATTTTTCAATTATAGGTCAAATCGGTACTGTCTTGCTTAAAGTGTATGGCATGAAAGTACATCTCGATGTTGGTGCTTTGGATGAGTAAATCTGAATGTTACTCAAAGAAAAGGGAACGCGGAAACGCGGCGTCGTATGTAACGTACAATTCGATCAAACGCTTTTGCGAATTAACTGTTCAATTATCATCGCCTTTTTAAGACAATGTCAAACAGCATGCTTCCCCCCCCCCCCCCCTCCGATTTATGTAAGTAGAAATATAGATCTTCATGTAACAATGTTCATATGGATACATTTAGTAGTTTTCGAGTCCACATGCTTTTATAGATTGATACAGGTTCATATAGATCCATATCAAACAAGTAGAAATTGGCATTTTAATCCATTAAAATATGTTTTCCTTAAAAAGTAAAAGAGATACCAGAAAAAAAAGCTTCTGTCATGTTTTTATAATTATGTCAAAGAAATATATATGTATGACATATGATAAAAATATGTTGGTAAGTTTTGGAAGAGGTAAGGTAGAAACACAAAAGTCTTTTGACACAACAATTTGAAAACCCTTCAAAATGCACAAAACTGTATAATATGGCTGACAGGACATCGAAGTTACCATAAGTCATGAAATATGACGCCCCCCTCCTCTCTCTATTCGGTTCTGGAGGACTTGATTAGGGGTAGCAAATGTGGTCCTGGTGCTTCCATTTGTTATTTGATATGCTAACATACTTCTTTCATCTCACTATATCCAAATGAATAAGCTTCTCAACCAAAGTCAAGTGACTTTTTTTTTAAACAGTAGAAATCCTCACAAACCATGCCAATTCAGCAGTTGCTAATACTCACAGAAGCAGAATACAATTTTGTGAATTTCACAGAGAATTTTGCTGAATTATGACTACCCCCATCTATAAAACAAAATCGGCAATAAACAATTTTTAAGTGAAAGGAACATTCTGGACCTATATAATTTGGTACAGAAATAAATTATTAATTCTGCTTAAATACAATTAGAGAGAGAGAGAGAGAGACAAAAATCGACATTTTGACCCAAAAAGGGCCAATCCCGGTGCCTCCCCTTTTACATATTATTGATTCTTTGAAAGGTCATGAGTAAGTTACTAACCACAGCAGCGATGTCGTTTATAGGACTCATTTTTTTTTTTTTTTTCCAGACAGGCTTAATAAATACAGAGGGAGACCAGACAGACACTGTACATTAACGTCATAATCTTTTTATAAGGTCGTGTGTCCACCAAGACGGAAACTACACCACATGTCACGATTTTTCACACATGGACAAAGTTTAGTCATGTCGTCTCCGGCATGCATGTTCATCAAGGCGGAAATGACACGACCATTTTTACTTGACCAAGACTAGTGTGGAGTATGTGGCCTCAGTACTCCTTGAACTTGTGGTTGTGCCGTGTCGTTTCCTTCCTGGTGGACGCACAACCTTAAATATAAATGTATTATCATATGAATAAACAAGTTGAAATACGTTTCGTGTAAACAAAGGGCGGGCTGCTCCATTTCAAATAGTTTTATACAGAAGTAACCACCGGCAGGAGGATGAAAGACGTAATCTAACCGTGATAGATCTATATCAAACATTGGGGGAGGGGGGAGCATGGGGGGGGGAGAGAGAATGGGTTTGACGTTTAGTAAAAAGATAATTATAATAAATCAACCAATGACAGCATATGATTGTGTCTCACTGAGTTCAGTATTGATAATCAATCCTCACTTTGTGGGCCGCCCAAGAACTAAGGATAGGATCCACTGACTTTCCTTCATCCAAGGTATTGCTGGCGATTGTAAGAATAAACCATTTCGAGAATTCACGCGGAACATTTTTTTTTTTTTTTCAAGATGTCCGTGACTCATATGAGTTTTCCATAACGAAGATTTTCAGCGCTAACAAGATAAGTCACCATTGCATGCTTAATAATTCTGTAAAAAGGAGGAATTCCAGTCGAACCATCATCAAAGAATAAAGCAATATAAAAATACTAAACGAAAGCAATGAATTAGTTCAGATCAAGTTGATAAGAGTTACTGACAAGGCACATGCGATTTTTAGGCTGTCTTTTTAGTGAGGCGCTATCTTGAAAGATCTTACATAATACTGCTACAGGATGTTAAGTCAGTGCAATGGACAGAATAACAAGCCCCAGCAGTAAAGTTTAAAACAGTTTCCATTTTCGGAACTATGCATTTCTGGAGCTCATAATAAAATTGGACAATGTTTAAAACCTAAAAGTCATAGTTCTACGTGCACACCTAACTTAGTAGTTACGCACCGCTGCTCACTTAGAGAAAAATAGTTGAGATATCCCGAAAAAGAAATGGCTCAGTGAAATTGAGTCAAATATTTAAACAAAGAGAAACAAGCAAAACGGTAAACACATTTAACGTTTTCGTTGAGTTACCGTAAACTAACTCATCCAAAACACCATCTTCGAGCTGCACACGATTTGCCATACACTCATCGGCTAGGTAACATCGGGTTGTTGCAAGCAATACCTTAAATTCCCCAAAAATATTAATAAATGAGCACAAGAACTTAATTTTTCTCTAATAGCAATATAATCCCCGAATCTCCAGGTGTATGTGGATCGTGGAACTATGAATGAAATAAATGCACATGGTAGGTCTTATCTTATCACCCTTATCACATATAATTTCTTTTAGAATGGATAGTAATGGCCAACCATAAGTTTTTCAGCAATTCTGCCATTGATACTTTGGCTGATTACCGGTCATTCATGACCGACGTTCTCGGCCCAGTTTATATTAATATATTATGAACATTATCTGAGTCTTTGCAAAAATCACTTGATCCGATTTTTGGCTTATTTGCAACTCAAAGTTGAACAAAAGTTTTTGAAGCACTTGAGGGCCTAGGGGGATAGGGAGTAAGATTTCACTTTGATGATGATAAGACCAATATGTTTCCATGATAAAACAGTTATAGTAATCAGAAGTATTCTAGTTGCGCTCTCACGCTCAATCTATTGTATATATTTACATGTTCATATTACAAAGATATTGAATGCATGGTGATTTTCATAGTTTCAGGCTTGCTTCTTAATTTGTCTGTTATTCCATATGTTTATTTTTTAAACTTCAAACACCCTGAGTTTGATCTCATCAATCTGCAATACTGGCTAGTAACACTTCTTGAAAAATAATGACAAGTACATCTAAATCGATTACTTGGAAAATAGTATATTACTGGCCGTCGATGATGACTTATTTAGTAATAACAATTTTAAAAAGTCCTGCAACGACTTCGTTCGTTTTTGTCATTCTCAGTGTATTTTTGTACTCATAAATCCAAGCTGGATTATATCCAGCGCAAGGAGGCGGGGAAAATAAGGTGAAAAAGAAGAAAGTTTATAAGTGATTCCTCCCTCCTCCAATTTAGACTACTTACATTCTAAAACGAAACGATAATGCCAGTCGTTATAATAAATGAAATGCATATTGATATATAACCTGCATATTTTGAAAAGCATGTTGTTCGGTAGAGTAATAAAACCACTAGATAGTTTTGATCCAAACTTGCCACGGAAGGATTTCTGAATATGTCTGGAGCCTTCTAATCTGTATAATTTGTTCAATCACATTCTCATATAAGGCAGTTCACATCTGGAGAAGATACTTACTGGCATTCCTCTATACCATGCAAAACTGAGAGAATCTTTGCGTGTTTAAGCTGTTCTAGCTGCCATACATCCTTCCTCAATGTCTCAGCGACGACTTCCCTTCTGCGAGGCTTGTGAAGCTTGTCTGCAATCCGTTTCTCAAATATGAATACCGAAGCTTCCTGGAAAAACAGATTTGTCGAAATGAATAAAATGTCGGAATAACAATCACTTTAAAAGGCCGTCTTAAAAAAAAGCAAAATGATTAACAATACCACAATAATAATATTCCAACAACATAATTAGACATGAACCGTGTCAAAAATAATAGGGACACCTTCATCGCTCATTGGTTTTCGACTTAATTAAATTTTCTGATATTCTGGGATATAACTTTAATATAGACACATGTCATTTGAATTAATGGGGTGAGACCATTTTCTTCGTCTCAATACCAAGAAAACGAAAGAAACTAATTATTGACCTCAGGAAAAAAATCACCCTTTTCAACCATCTATTGATATATAAAATAAACTCGACGAGCAAGTAGGCGGATAATGTTTGGAAGTAACTATTAATTCAAAATCAGACTCGCATGATCACGCCTCTTTCGTGCACTCCAAGGTGATAAACCAAACATAAATCATTTAATCAATAATAATATGTTTAACAAATCCACCATACAGGGTGTAATTACATCTTATACTATGACTTCGATGGAAATGTACAATGGAAATTTTTTTTAAAAAAGAAAGTGGGTGACGGACATCGGGAGTCATGACCCTGGTGTGGCCGGGGCTCTCGAAGATGTCAGGAATTTAAAGGCGAAACATCTGATGAAAGAATCCACTCTTCCTCTGAAGACCGTCACCTGTCTCGCTCCACCTGAGGAGTTTTTCTACCACTCTGTTTCAATGGATGTATCTCTGTTTTTGGACTATACGACGGCGGTCAAACGATCTTAAGATTTAAAGGGAGAGACAGTAACTGCTATATCTACTCAAGGGATCTTTTTTTAAAAACGCCTGTGAAGCTATTATCCAAAATCCCCGTATAAAGAAAAATAAAAATTTGATCTCCAGTATTTAGTGAATTACCATTAAGGACTAGAATTTTCTAAAAACTTTCGGGAAGCAGAAGTTCTTACCATACAGCACTATCACCATCCCCAGTATTGATTGGTATTACGCATTTTTTAATGGCATTTGTCTCGTTTTGTCCCGAAACTCTTCATCTCACATTATTTTTTGTTGGTCATTATGTTCGTTCCTTTTTCTTTTCAAACTGAGTTCACAACTGAGAGAAATAAACTCGCTGCCGCTCATAATTATGTGTTGTATTTATGAAGGCCAAAAATTATGAGTGTTGTTCTTTCTCTTTCTCTACTATATGCAGCCCATGCAGTCTGTCTGTCTGTCTGTCTGTCTGTCTGTTTGTCTGTCTGTCTGTCTGTCTATTATTTCTCACAGATATAATTTCTTGAGGCTGACTGCTGTAGACATTTGAAGACTCCAGTGGATAAGTTACATTTTTTATAAAAAAAAAAAAAAAATGAGTTATTGCCCTGACGTTATAAGACACACCGTTAAGAGTTGTTAACCAGACTAGTCATTCGGAAAAACCAGAGAGTTTTTAAACAGGTATACAGTCACAAACTATAGTCGTCTATACTTTAAATTCTGTTTTTCTTCCTTTCTAGAAAATGTGACTTACCTGGCTTTTCCACTGGAGTCTTCATTTACCACATATATTTTGCTAAAGCCATACATTTAATTGCTGTTGTTGTTATTGTCGTCGTCGTTGTTTGTTATAATTATTGTTGTTATAGTAGCTGCTGTTGCTGTTGTTATTATTGTTGTTATTGTTGTTGTTGTTGTTGTTCCTGTTGTTGTTCTTTTGATTCATAGCTCTGACCATCACGCCAAAACGAACCTTTTCATCGTTGCCATCATGTCGAGGAAATTGAATCACCGTTTATTTGTTCCTTCCACTCCCTTATCTTCTAATGTTAATAACAAGGATTACTTTTATGCTTAGATAATTCATGAAATAAATTCACATAAGAGAAAATACGTTGTAACATTACGCTGAAAAGATTCAGATTTCCTGCACCAGTTTGACAGCTTATTCTAATACCTTAAAAAATATCTTCTTTTTTGTTTTATAATGGCAATCAACATACAATAAAGTTAAGACATTTGACCACACAGAGATTTTATATCAATATTTTATGATCATCCGGTGTTTTGTGTTTTCACTGGGTCTATTAACACTCTGTTTCAGTTTCTTTCAACTTACTGATGTTCGTGCTTTGATTCTGGTATCTCCATTATGGTAAAGCAAAAGACCTTCGTCCCTTCTCGATAGCCAGTTCTTCCCAGCACGATTTGACTCGTGGCTAGTCGAAATGGGACATAAGTCGCCTGGCGAAAACGGAAATATCAGGCTTTGAATGTGATGAGGGGGTCAGAAATTGACAGTACATTCACTTCTGAACAATGCAATATCAGTCTTACCCTCGATTTATACATAGTTTTGTCATAGAAATCGGGGTTTTCTGAGGTAGGTATGTAGATTTATGCGTTCAATCATTCATTTAATAGATTTGCTCCGACCAAGCGAAAGGTTGGAAATACCGGCGTCTATTTTTAGCAGGGGCACAAACACTCCCAACTATTCACACATTTGACTCACTTTTCGGTTTGACCCTGTTACGGTGTGGAAAAAATGTGTCACTAAAACTTTTCACTGTGACCCTATTGAACCTAGATGCCCTCCATATAATAGTACCAGTGAGTAGTGTTAATGATTTAATGACGTAAGAAAAAGTATGACGTATTTCCGGCGTCGCGTTTTTCCCGAAGTTTTGTGTTCAACACTAGTGTGGGATTTCGTGGTGTTTATTTTCAGTAGGGCGTATAAACACTTCACCGGGGATTTCCAGATCTGTGCTTAGTCGAATATGACCTATTTGGGTGACTGTTAGAGGGTCCCTCATTGTCTCTTTAAACTGTAATATCTCTGGCTAGACTGAAGCTACCTCAAAACTTTTTTCACCACCTGAAAGGGTACGAACTAAGCTTTCACATGATACAAAAAAAAAAAACTCTGTATGGTGAAAAATCGACAAACGTTTCATTTTGACTGGCTACGAGACATTTGTTAGATGATCGTGTTCTCGTCCAAAGTTAAGGTGGCCAAAATATAAGACTTCAAATCGATTTCTTACTATTCTACATTATTGTCTGTCTCGGTGACCGACGAATGAATGTCTAAGTCTGTGTCCATCATTTTGATCCAGATGGTGGACCTTGTGTACTTTTGTCGATTCCGCTCGGCTGGGACTGAGGGCTCGCTCTGACGGTGGTCACATTATTTCAATGTTTCTCTCTCTCTCTCTCTCTCTCTCTCTCTCCCTCTCTCTCTCTCTCTCTCTCTCTCTCTCTCTCTGCTCCACCTCCCCCCTTTCCAATTTCATCCCCTACCACCCCATCACCCCACCCCGCCATCATTTGCTACTTTTCCTGTTGACATTGATCACCCGATGGCTAATTCCCCAATCAATGAGGCTTGAAACTGAGGGCCGGCCATGGACACAAGAGTATTTACGCTCAAGATGGCTTGGGAATCTTTCTTCACACACTTTTCTTCCACCGTCGACAGAATTGGGGGGAGGGGGGAAACGAGGGCTGTGTTGCGAGAAAGAAAGGCCAGGTGGAGGAATGAAGTAAAGATCATGGTGACACAAAAGAAAGGCCAGGTGGAGGAATGAAGTAAAGATCATGGTGACACAAAAGAAATGACAGAGAATGACTTAACTGTAGTTGTTTTGGCTGTTTTCTAATGTCTGTCGATCGCCAGCCAGATATCTATTTGAATTATCGTTTCAAAATCTTGAGGTGAACTGCGGGATCGAACTTTTCTTCTGAACACACACAACCACAAAGCAAAAACACATGCCCAGCGGGCCTCCGGGGTATATAAGACTGTTATTTGTTCCCACCTGCAGGCGGTGAAAGCCCGCCATGGCTGGGATGTCTTCCATGGAATGCCATCCTCGACATTCCAGGGGTGACATCTCCTCTATCTCTCTTGCCCCTGTCTTCTGTTCCGCTTTCTTTCCTCTCTCCTTCTTGATGTGTGAACCTATCTTACCGTGTTTGACACAATATAGCAGTAATCGTGCTGATGTGTCGTTAAATCCCAGCACAAACAAACAAAGGCATGCACAGACTCACATGTCGCCACCAAATAAGGAAATTGGATTTTAAAGTCAGACAAAGATCATCGATGCCTTCAATTAAAGGACAATACAATGGGCCTGCATCGCACCCGGTAAACAAGAGTGCATATCTTTTCTTCCATCCCGATGGTTTCATTTTGTTTCCCTACTCGATGAGGCAGGTCACGTATGAGGAACATTGCTGACATCTACTCTAGTATTGTATATTCAAGAAGTTTAAACAGAGCTAAACTCTCATTTTAACAAAACTACACACATAATAATGAGCTTGCCATTTTATATCCAAGCCAGGCACAAATAATAATAATAATAACACATTTTTGAAAAATTTGGAGTCAAAATATTTTGAGATTGTGAGTGGAGACAGAAGGCACAGCGAACTGACATTTCATAGTCTTGCTTGTCTTTATCTCACATTAGCTCACGAGTAAGTTGATAGTCTTCCTTGTAAGTACACACGGTTCTGTGACACACTTTCACACACGTTGTAAATCATTCCTAAGTCCATCTCTAGTGATCCAGTCTTCCCAGTACCTATAGCACAATGGGACACACGATACCATAAAATATGGCTGATCAAGCCACTGCTACTAAACAATCATTACCGAGTGCAAATTTGAGATTTGTAATTTGTGAATTAACAGAGCGAAACAATGAAAATTGTTATAATTTCTGCACTTTAAAGACAGACATATGTATTTTATTTGATCAGATTCGAGCAAACCTGAGAACGGATACAAACGTTTAGCTTGGATTTGTGAAACCTCAATGTGATATTTTTAACAGGTTATCTGACTCTAAATTTTCATTAACACTGTTCGCGCCTCCTGGGATTCACCTCTTCAGGTTCCACAGAAGTAAAGGTAATTGTTGTTTTCTGTCCTGAAATTGCTACATGATTGTAATTATTTTCCACGAGGTTTCTGAGATTGTGATAAATTCAAAAGTTAAAGTGAGAATTATCTGCACAATTTGACTTCAGTCCCCGATAGACGACCTCCCAGCATGGATATTAATCTACTACAATCGTAAATTTACCGACCTATTTTCTCTCTTCTTGCAGTAATGACAGCCTGGAGGCTGTAAATTATAACCTGCCCTCACTGGGAAAGTTCCCTGTTAAGGAGTTCGATAACGCGTTCACTGTTAGCAATTATTCTGTCCAAGAAATCCCTCAACTGTAACACGGCCGATCAAACGCTGGTCTTGTAACTCGCAGAGACGTTTGTTTTGTTTGTGGTCTGAAGGCATGGCGGCCATCTTATCGATGGATTTCCGAATCATTGTGGTTCTAAAAAAAACAAACAAATCAGCACCCTTGGTTATGGCTTTTATAAAATTTTCAACCTCCTGCAGTGGTGGCTATCTGAGCTGTCCACAACCCTGGTCAGAAAATAACATAACACTATTGTGTTATGGAATAATCCCTGTCATCAGGACACTTAACTGTTAGCTTAACAAGAGAAAATAATTATAATTCAAAATCGTTCTTGTTTCAGTTACGTGAAACATCGTTAACTGAAATTTCTCGGGGGAAAAATAATCACAGTTCGAGGAAAATCTTGTTTCATTTTCATGATTATTTTTTTCGAAACGTTTTAAGATGTTACAAATCATAAAGACAAAGATGATTTTTTTTCCTTCTTTACATTGCATGTGTTACATCCCTTGTGCTTGGACAGGGGAGATAATCTAGCTACCTGACAAAATGGCCCATTATCTCCACATGACCTTGAATGGCAGAGGTTTTTTTTTTTTTTTTTCGATACGCTAAAAATAGGCTGCAGTCAATAATACTAGTAAAAGACATCACAAAATTTCCGTACTGATACATTTCATTTTACGATGTTTTATTCCCTGTATCTTATTTCGCAACTTGATATCTGTCGACCACTGTAGAGATAATTATGTCGGGTAATAACAGTGTGGGTGATCGAAATGATCATTAGTTTTAGACCTCAGCTGGGTTTTACAAACTGGCGGCCGTGTTATCTGGACAAAGAGCGTTTGATGTAGCCTACCTGGTCTCACAGCGAAGCAAGTCTGAAATCAGGTTAATGAATTAGTTTTTGTCTCAGCCCCTCTTTGTTGTTGTTGTGGTTATTATTGTTGTTGTTGTTGTTGTTGTTGTTCTTGTTGTTCTTGTTGTTCTTTTAATATTGTTCTTGTTTGTTCCATTTTGAGACCGGCTAGGCAGTAAGATCAGAAGACTTGACAACAGGAACTGTGAGTAAATACGTGGATGGATGGACGGACGGACTGATGGATGGATGGATGGATGAATGGATGGATGGATGGATGGATGGGCGAACGGACGGACGGACGGATGGATGGATGGATGGATGGATGGATGCATAGACAGACGAATGGCTGGATGGGTGGGCAGCCAGTTGTTGGATGGATGGATGAATGGACGGACGGACAGAGGGATGAATGGACGGATGGATGGAAGAGTACATGGATAAATGGATGAACGGACGGACACAGGTAGTTAGACGACTGTACAAACGGACGTCACTGGATGTCGGAGAAGGGGATGAATATCGGATGGAAAAATTAGGATGACAGAACAGACACAGATAGATAGAAAGAAAGACTGCGAGACAGGCAGACTGAAACATGCAGACAGACAGACAGACAGACAGACAGACAGACAGACAAACAGATAGGCAGACAGACAGACAGACAAACAGACAGGCAGACAGACAGACAGACAGACAGATAGCTAGGTCGCGTATTCGAGTGTAACACCTCGTTTATATGTAGCCATCCACAAAGTTTAGCCTTCTAAAGACTATACCAACTCATTAACTGACAACACATTATTCCCTACCGTTTCCACTATAACGCGAGCTTTCTCACCTGTCGTATGAAATATCTTCACAAATAATTGCAGCTCCTGTCCACAGACATATTCTAAAATCTTCTTTTAAAGTATTTCAGTAAAAGAATTAAAGAAATCTCATTTCATCTCTGAAAACCAGTGTCTCATTTTTTAAACAATTTTGAGACGCAAGACGATGAAATCAGGCTCTCGTCAAACTGAGCCGAATGGAGGAATCATGTCATTTCCAACAGTGAATGAATTTGTAACGCATTTTTTTTTTCTCCACCAAACCCTTCTTTATCAAGGTTAAAATGCACTTCAGGGTTCAATTTACTGAACTAGGTCGAGTAAAAGCCCAAAAAGTGTAGTTTAGTGGCATGGTTTAACAAGGATTTATAATGATTTACAAAAGTGATCGGCCATTTTCTCAGTAAATTCAGCTACAGTAGCAGGTCATCCCCATTAATTGTCAAAAGCTTGTTACATACACAGAAAGGGAAATGAATAATCTTCATAGCAATACAAATAACTCCATATGTTCAAAATGTGACGACAGTCTGATTTCTAGTGTCGCATCTCATTTCTTTTTTTTTTTTTTTTAATGACACTTTTTCAATAAATTAGATAGGTAAGCTTAGATAAAGCATAGATATTTATAAAAACACATATGAATACAAACATAAATTCACGTTAAGCAAACAAACAAATAATTAAAACAGATCAGTTAACTAACCCGAATCTATCACAACCAACGGCACATTCTTTGTTATTGTAGTTAATACTTGGACAAGTAAAATGCAACTTAATTTCAATGGATGACGGAAGCGTCGTCGATAAAACTCAAGACTGACAACACCAACACACCAGATGATCCCAGTGAAATTTCACATTAAAGTTCTCACCGAGTTTATCAGAAACAGAGAGTAAAAAAACCCAGCTATTTAAGTCCCAGCTTAAGCTTTCGATGAACTTTGAGATTCACACCTGATCCAACTCTAACTCCCTCCGAGCGGCAATGAAACAATTCCTAATATCAAATCTCACTGGACACCGGGTCATTGTGGTCACCTGTAGTCATTGGCTGACAATGATCTATTGGGTCACCGCTCTCAGTCCACAGGAGATAAACACATTTACTCAATATGTAAAGATCGGGGGGGGGGGGCTAGAG